>QEPC01001301.1:1053000-1092800 GCA_003113815.1 Sphenodon punctatus
CTCTCTCTCTCTCTCCTTCTCTCTCTCATACTAGACAGCCTCAGCTGCTTTATCTGACTGACCTCATGATGCAGGGTGGCATTGGGAAACAAACTGTAAGCCTGCCAGCCGACCTACGACTAGCTACATGATCTCGGTCCACCTATGTGATGCTGACTGGCTCTCGCTCTCTCGTGCTGCAGTCTTTGCTAGCCTATCTGGGTGCCCTGCTGCCAATGTCCCAGCCTGCCTGCCCTACTGCCTCTCATGCCATGCTGCCCGTCTGCCCACCCAGCTTGCCACCAAGCTCAAAGTATGCCTCAGTCCGCCTTCCTGCCTCCCATGCCAAGGTGCCTGTCTGCCCAGCCAGGTTGCCTAGCTCAAAGTCTGTGCAAGCTTGCCTTCCCTACTGCCTCTCATACCACGCTGCCTGCCTGCCCATTCAGGTTGCAAAGCTTGAACCCTGCCTCAGTCTGCCTGCCTTCTGCTCATGCCAGCCTGCCTGCCAGCCCGCCCATGTGGTCTAGATCAAAGCCTGCCTCAGTCTGTCTGCCTCTCATGACAGTACCTGTCTGCCTACCCTGGCAACCCTAGGTGATGTGCACCACTGGTCTGGTAATCCCGCCACTGCTGTCTCCTGGTTCATGGGTGTTCTGCCATGGCCAATGCAAATGTGCCCACACAATCCTGCTGCTGCATGGGAGCTATTCCCTGGAAAATCCAACCATCCTGGCTCCATGGGTGCTGTGTACAGGCAAATCCTGCTGCTGCTGTCTCTGCTGTTCTACGGATTCTGTGCCCAGGCAACCCAATGTCTGCTGCTGCTACTGCCAATGCTGCCTCTGGGAAATCCAATGTCTGCTGCCTGTGCCATGGGTTCTGCACCCCAGCAATTCAATGTCTGCTGCTGCTTCCAATGCCATCCATGCTGTCTGTGCCATGGGTTCTGGCGTCTGTCATTCCACTCACAGAGAGCCATCATTCAACTGCATCAAGAAACAGCCACTCCAGTCCCAGGACCCACCATCAGGGTTCTGGGGCCAAGTTACAGCCAGGGAGGGCTGTGGCCAATATCGACAAGCTCCCACTCTTCTAGCCCCAGGACCCACCATCATGGGTCTGGGGCCATCATTTTTTGCATGGAGGTGATGTCATTCCACTGCATCAAGAAACAGCCACTCCAGCCCCAGGACCTGCCGTCAGGGTTCTGGAGCCATGTTACTGGCAGGGAGGACTGTGGCCAATACCTAGAAGCTGTCACCTTAGCCCCAGGACCCACCGTCATGGGTCTAGGGCCATCATTCCTCACACAGAGACAATGTCATTCCAAAGCATCAAGGAACAGCCACTCCAGCCCCAGGACCCACCGTCAGGGTTCCAGGGCCAAGTTACAGGCAGGAAGGGCTGTGGCCCATATCCAGAAGCTGACACTCTAGTCCCAGGACCCACCGTCATGGGTCTGGGGCCATCATTCCTCATACAAAGAGCCTTTTTCCGAACGCCCGAACCGAACTGAACAGGACCAAACCGACTGGCCAAACCCGAACGTGGTGAACGAACCGAATGGCCTAACTGGATCAAGCCGAACGACTGAACCCGAACTGCGATCTGTTCGTCCATCCCTATAAACCTTTTTATGTTGAAGCAGACGCCTCCAGTGGAGCAATAGGAGTCGTTCTGCTACAAACCTCCACCGATCAACAGCTTCACCACCCGTGTGCCTACTATTCCGGACAACTTAAGGTGGCCGAACAGAACTATGCGATCTTTGAGCACGAACTCCTAGCAATTAAAGCCGCCTTTGAGACATGGTGCCATTACCTCGTGGGAGCCCATCACCAACCATAAAAGTCTCACTTACTTGCAAACAGCTCAAATCCATAATGCTCGCCATGCACGATGGGCCCTATTCTTCGCTCGAATTTCCTTTACCTTACAATACCATCCCGGGAAGCTCAACATCCTAACCGATGCTCTATCCCAGTACCATGGGGATCGAGAACACCGTGTACACACACAAGGGCCTATCCTGGAAGCAAGAGTTTTTGCTGGCACTATCCTTCCCCTAGAGCAACTTCAAAGGGCTTCAACCACTGAACTCGACCCCACAGAAAATTCTGTCTCCGTAACCAAGCAGGACTTGCACTGCACGAACGGACTTATCATGGTTCCCCCATCATGCCGAACCGATATCTTGTGGTCTCATCATGATTCTCCCCTAGCCGGACACTCAGGAATGGACCGCACTTATAGGTTAATCACACAAACCTTCTGGTGGCCAACCCTTTGAGAGGATGCCCAGCAATACGTCCAGAAATGCCCTACCTGTGCACAGAACAAAATCCCTCGCAAGGCACCTGTGGGACTCCTTGAACCGCCGACCGTTCCACAGAGCCCTTGGCAGCGCTCGATTTCATCATCGAACTCCCCACTTAGAGGGGATATACCACCATCCTTGTGGTCATAGATCATTTCACGAAGGTGGGACACTTTATTGCCTGTAAGCAGTTACCCACCGCCCAGCAGACCGCTCGACTCTTCATCCTCCACATTGTTAGGCTGTATGGGTGGCCTCAAGAGATAAGGAGTGATAGAGGAACTCTGTTCATATCCCACTTCTGGAGAGCCTTATTCAAGGCTTTACATGTCATCTTGAGCCCCATGACCGCAAGTCATCCCCAAGAGAACAGACAGGTTGAACGTGTAAAACAAAACTCAGAGCAATATTTACAGAACTATATTATTACCTCCAAGACGATTTGTACAATTGGTTACCACTGGCAGAGTTCACATATAAGAACACCCCTAACGCATCTATTGGCAACTCCCTCTTTTTTGTAAGTTATGGGTTCCATCCACCCTTGAGATCTGTGGACGTGCAAACCACCTCAGTCCCTGCTGCCAAAGCCCTAGCATGGCAGATCCAGGAAACACAAGCCCTGGCCACCCGAACCCTCGCCCAAGCTCGCCAGCAGTATAACATCTATGCCAACCGGCATCGACAACCAGCTCAGTCATTCCAACCCGACGACATCGTCAGGTTGGATCGAAGACACTATCCTTCCCTTCAACCATCAAGAAAATTGGACCACCGCTATCTTGGTCCATTCCTGGTCCTTCGGAAGGTTAACAAGGTCACTTATACCCTCCGCCTGCCCCCTACAATGAAAATTTACCCCACCTTTCATGTATCCCTCTTCAAGGAAGCCACTGGGGCTCCTCCACCTCCCCCCAGTGCTGAACCCCTGTGCCCTTCCACCTTGGCCCCTGAATACGAAGTTTGGGCTGTCCTCGACTCTAGGTACAGCAGGGGCAGATTGTATTATCTGCTTGATCGGGTGGGGTATGGCCTGGAGGACCGGTCCTGCGAACACGCTTCACGAGTCTCAGCTCCCCGGTTGGTGCGTCTCTTTCACCTCCAACACCCAGGTCGTCAACGATCGTTGATGGGGGTCGGGGGGCTTGGCAGTGGGGGTACTGTCAGGGGGCGGCACCCGGGATCCACTACGGCTGCCCCCATAGTGCCACCCGCCACTGATCCCCCAGAGCCACCTGCATCATCGGTTGCTACGGCAAGCGAACCCTCCAGCAGCGGCGCGCCCGCACTTCCGGCTGCGGCGCATAGCTTGGGGCCAGAGCCTGGACCGTTGCGGTGTTCTGCATGGCTCCAGGCACATCAGGGGGTGGGGCCTCAAGGATAAGAAGCCGGTGCTGCGCTGCAGACAGCGCCGATGATGAGAGTGAGAAGCTGGCCCCCGCCTGCGAGCTAAGTGTTTCCTTGCTTGTGTTTTTGATTGCCTTGTGATTGTATTAGCATGTATATTTCCCTTGTGCTTGTGTTACTATGTGGGTGTGTATTTTTGTGGCTGGGTCCTGGAGGTTTCCCTTCCTTCGAGGTCTACGAATGAGGCGTGGACACGCGTGGTGGGTGAGCACTTGGGTGCCCTCCCCCCCCCTTGGGGCTCCTTTCCTGTCCAACGTGTGTGTACCTCCTACTTCCCTCCTTGTGATCCTAGGCCCCTGCCTTCCTTCCCGCACCTCGTCACACTGCCATCCCTGAACCCCCCTCCCTGTGTGAACGTGCGGGAGTTGTCAGGGAAAACAATAGGCTTCGGCCTTCCACCTTGCTCTGCACCCTACGATAAGGGCCTAGTCCCTGTGAGACTTTAAGGTCCCGCCTACTAGCCTGATGGGCATTTATTCCAGTTCCCTACTGGTCAGAGCTTGGTTACATTAACGTTGAGTGAGAGCACGTGGGCGAATGGTGGGCCCTTTCCCCACTGACACTAAGATAGTCACTGAAGCCTGAAAAGCACACAACAACATTAGCTAGAAATCGGTCTGCAGTCCCACCGCTGCCTACCCAGTATGTGTTGCCCAGTCCTCCAGGCTCAAATCCCAACCGAAAAGGTGCTTTGCTTTTCTCCGCCTGCTGCCAACAGACCCCTGCCACACCGGTCGCCTTCCTCACGGCAAGTCAAACTCCCCACTCCCAGCCCTCATAAATCTTATATTGATTTTATTGCACCTCTGCTGGTCTTCATTTCCCTGCTCTTTTCCCTGTTGTGCCAAGTAATTCTACCAAGTTGTAAATCCAAGTAGTCCTGAAACTCAATGACAGGCAGAATAATCGAGGAAATCAAAAACAAATGAAAGGATAAACCCCAGAAGAAATCAAAGCCATTGTGGAGCAGATGTTTTAGATTTATTATTTGCATCGAGTTTAAAAGAAAGAAAGGAGGAAAGAGGAAGGCAAACCACAGGGAAAAAAAGTTAGGAGAAATCAGTTTATACGCTGGCAGAAAACAGCCCCAGAGAAATGCAGGCTATAACCTGTATCTATTCTTCACAGTCCATGAGAGGAAGAAAAGCACGCACAATTGAGTGTGCCCACAGAATGATACAAAACCACAGATTTCTATTGGATTACGGGGACAAGCTTCTGCCAGAGATTTTCCCCTTTACAACTACCACCAGGATGCTTTAGCCCTTCCCATTGATTAGTCAGAGGAAAAAGCTTCAGTCATTCTCCAGTTAGATCCACCCTTGAAGTGCTGTGAAATACACAGGGCTCTGGGGTCCAACAGCAGGGAACCAATTGCAGGACTAGGGCTCTGCTAACAGACCAGTAGCAAGAGGAAAGTTGGGAAGGTCACCCACACTTCTGCCGCGCCAAATTCCGTGGCCTCTCCCTGGCCTCCCCTGAGAGGATCCAGATCTGGATCCTCCCATTCTTTCCCCCATCCCAATCACACCTAGGACCAGCCTTACTACAGAAGGCAACCCGGGCCCACACAGTGGCCTCCATTTTCACCAGGGCACGTTTTAGGGGCCCCACTCCTTCCCAGTAGGGCCCCCAGGATGACTATTTCTAGGGTGTCAGCCTCCACCGACCCTCACCGGAGAACCAGCGCGCTAGGGGACGTCAGGAAGCCGGATCAGAACAGGGAACCCTGGGGCCATCACCGCCGGCAACAACGCCGGCGAACATCGCAGGGCCCTCAGCCACGCCCCCAACAACTCCATGCTTCGAAGCTCCACCTGCCTCCCCGGCCTCACCCCGGACCATGCCCCCGACATTGCCACGCCACTCGGAGCGCCTGCGGGCACGTACGGGGGCGGGGCTTCCCACATAAACACCGGCGCCGCATTCAGAGCGGCGCTGGTGATTGCAGAGAACCCGGCCCCCTTGCATTTGTTCTCGTTTCCTACGTGACTGAGAAAGTCTGAACTTGACCTAAGACCGTGTGTGCGTGGACCTCCCTACTGGCAATCCTTTGAGTGACTACGAAGTGAGTGGAGAAGCGAGTGGTGGGTGAGTGAGTGGGTGTGTGGGTGAGTTCCCCCTTCCCTCCCTGTCAAGGCCCGTCCCCTCATGGATAGCACAAGAGCGTGCATGACCCCGCCTCCTTCCTCTCAATCCAGGGTGGTTCCCTTCCTTCACGGTACCCTCCTGCACGGTTCCCCCCAGACCCATCCTTTCCCCCCCGAGTGTGTGCATTAGGGTGTGTGGGGGCCTCTCTGGACCAGGGTGCCCAATGATGATAGAGGCCTGTTCTCTTTGATTAGAGGTGAAGGCCAACATTCTATCCTGACGGGCATAGTCACCCCCCATCCTCTATATAACCGAGAGAGCCTTTCATGACAGTACCGCGCGCCTGGTAGTGTGAGTGATTGTCTCAAGGTTCCTTCCCCCCTCCCCGGTGACATAGGGCCACACAGAGGGTGCTTCTGTGGGAGCAGAGTCATGGGAGGGGGGATACACCGGGGTTCCCACGTTATTGCCCTGGGCCCTGTAAATTCTAAGGCCAGCCTGGAGCACATTCCTTATTCATTTATTATTATTATTATTATTAGCAAGCATTTATATAGCGCAACAATGTACCTGATGCTTTACAAAGTAATGGAATAGACACGGTCCCTGCCCTCGGGCTTACAATTTGTGAGACTGGGGAGACGAAGGAAGGGAAACAGAGGGAGAGACAAGGAATGTAACATTCACAAAGATGCGAGGTCCCAGGTGCACACGCTTGGCTTGGTTACACTGAGAATGATGGCTGGCCGGTCCGTGTGGTGAGGATAGGAGTACACAGACCTCAGGCAACAGATTGTACTGGATGGAGAGGATCAGCAGGAGTTAGATGAGGGGAGTGAGGAGTCGGGGAGGGCAGAGCAGAAGAGGTGGGTCTTGAGGAGGGATTTGAAGGTACAAAGGGAGGGGAAGAGGCAGATGTGAGAAGGGAGGGAGTTCCAGGCATGGGGGGCAGCTAGGGAGAAGGGATGAAAGCAGTTAGGGAAGAAGAGGAGGCGTGGGAGGGCGAGAGAGGGGACAGAGGAGCGGAGTTCACGGACTGGTGTACGGAGGGAAATTAGCGCAAAGAGGTGGGGGGGAGCAAGGTTGTGAAGAGCTTTATAGGTGAAGACTAGGAGCTTGTGCAGGATTCGTTCAGGAAGGGGGAGCCAGTGAAGAGAGGAGTGGAGAGGCTGCACATGGTCGAACCAACAGGCGAGGTGAATGATCCTGGCAGCAGAGTTTTGGATGGAGATAAGGAGAGAGCAGGGGAGGCCAGTGAGAAGGAGGTTACAGTAGAGGCCAGGGCACGAACAAGGGTTTTGGCAGACGAGACAGAGAGAAAAGGGCGAATCTTAGCAATGTTATGGAGGGAGAAGCGATAGGATTTGGCAACAGAGTCAATGTAGGGTTTAAAAGAAAGGGGAGTCTCAAAAATGAAGCCTAAGCTATGAGCTTGGAGGATGGGAAAGATGGTGAGCCCGTCGATAAGGATCGACAGGCAGGAGAGAGAGAAAGGATTGGGGGGTGGGGGAGAGATAAGGAGTTCAGTTTTAGCCATGCTGAGTTTGAGTTGACGTTGAGACATCCAGGTAGAGATATCAGAGAGACAGCTGGTGAGGTGAGCTTGAACAGATGGAGGGGGGGGGGGGAGGAGAGAGAGAGAGGGAGTTGAGTGTCATCAGCACAGAGGTGATATTGGAACCCATGGGAGGCAATGAGTTTGCCTAGGGACAGGGTGTAGATAGAGAAGAGGAGATGGCCTTAATAACAAAGAAAAGAAATAGGAAAACTTATTATTAATTATGATTATTATTAGCAAGCATTTATATAGTGCCAGCAATGTACTTGGCACTTTACAAAGTAATGGAATAGACATGGTCCCTGCCCTAGGGCTTACAATCTGAGAGACGGGGGTGGGGAGACGAAGGAGGGGGAACATTTGCATTTAAGTGTACCTCCGTTCACCCCCAAATAGGAAGGACACTCCTTCAAGAAGCTCAGTCAATGAGGCAGGCTTTACAAAACTTTGTGTGTCATGGAAAGCAATCATCAAATTATGTTGCACATCCTATTAAACTGCATGAAAACAAAGAGCCACTGCATAACTACAGCCACCAAATTAGCCCGACGATTCTCCATTTCAATAGACCCACAAAGATCTCAGCTGTCCAACCTCTCCAGCAACGGAACCCTTCCAAATCCTCAGCAGTAACCATTGTGCTGCCTTTGAATTCGTTCAAACAGAAAATAAAAGTAACTTGACATTATGTTTGGATGGCTCCATCAGCAACATTTAGTCATTCTTGTGATGATTGACGGGATCTACCTTTTTATTCGGTGGAAAAGCAAAAGATATTTCCACCAGTACCTTACAAAACACACAATTAGCACAAAAATAAGCTGGAAAAAAAGAACATGGGTAATGCAAGCAGGTGACTTTAGACATAAATTGCTTGATTATCTCTCTATAAAGGAGACCAAACTGGCTGCAGGTAAATAAACACTCGGAGGAAAATCTCTCTCCAGCAATTCAGCTTTGAATGTTGTTCAATACAGGAGACAACTGATTCCAAAGCCTACCCTATTGAGACAGCTTTATACCTAGAGATAGCATGGTGGTAATGCCAAAGCAAATGCTTCGCTGAGTCTTTTTATAAGCTCCTGAGTGCCACTCCTGTGCATCTGGCCAAGGAGGGCAGGATGTACTGGGCACTCACTCACTGCCCAAGAGAGAGACTATGCATGCCACCTCTCATAGGGAATTGGTAACTGTTAGTGTGGAGGGGAAGGGCAGGGGACAGAAGTAGGGGCTGGGCAGAGGTTCCATAGGGCTTCTGAAAATCGACGTGCCCCTTATGACATCCCTCCCCCCAAGTCACCGAAGCACATTACTGGTGTCTTCTCTCCTCTTTCCAGCTTAGGCAGGAAGTCAGGATTGGGGTCAGAATGGGGAATCAGAACAGAAAGGGAAGCAAGGAAGAGCAAGGACAGGGCAAAGGATCCAGGAGCTAGATCAGGCTGGGAGCAATAAACTCAAGGCCCAACCTGCTGTTGTGCGATTCGGTGCAGTAACTTTGGGCTTCAGTTTTGGGGGGGGGGGGGCTGGATCCCTGCAACCCATATGAGCCCCACCCCGATGACCCTGGAACTGCCAGGTGAGAACGACTTTGAGGAGGAGCCCAACCTGAATGATTTGCATGTGCTGGGAGAACAAGGGGACAAGCCCCCACCCCACGGCTTACCGTGTCCCCAGGACACAGCAGCTGAATGCGGCTTCCTGCTCCTCTGCCACCTCCTGGTGCAAGTATGGCTTCAGAAGTGTCAAGAGGCACCATCCTTGGACCTCCAGGAAGAGGGGGAGGTCTGGGCCAGGCATGGCTGCAGCTCATGAAGAGTGCAGGAAACATGTGGGGGCTGCTACTCCTCACACCCCTACATTTGTTGGGAAGGCACAGTCCCCACACTCTGCACTATAATTATGCCCATGGCCTGCGATTGACAGAATCTTAGGTCAACAGGCTAAGGGTCAACACCGTTTCGTAGTTGTTGACCCTTAGCCTAGGTGGAGACCTTCAGAAGTCAACAGAACAATGACCCAGAGATCTGTGCTATTGGAGCCCATCGAGCAAGACTTTGCAGGCTCTCAAAGGGTGTTTTGAAATTAGCTGCTACCCTACACAGCCACCCAGGAACTACACATCTGACCGCCCATCTGAAGGTGAAGCGGGCAGGGGGGGTGCACATGTTCTGAGAGTCACAGAGCACCCACTCATGGAGCACTGCCGAAAAATTTGGAGTGCTCCGGGCGGGGCAAACCAAACAGCTCTGTGGCAACGGGCAGCCACCGAACCCCTGCCCCTGTGAACTGGGGTGGCCAGCTATACCACAGACTGGTCTCCCACTCACGGACATTACGGGTGGGGGACACAAGAACTGGCTGGGTGCTCTAGGGAAAGACCAGCCCAGCACGCTTCCCCCTTTCTCATGGTTCGGGGTAGAAGAAGTGCATGGCAGCTTGCCTCCGCGGGTGGGGTGGCCATGCTGGGAACCACCTGTTTGAATCCTTCCCCATGCACTCCAGCTGAGTGGGTGCTCCGCGGCAGTGCCACTCAGCAGCTACGGACCCCTCCCTCCCTCCCCTATTGCCTGGCTCATTGGACACATGGCTAGAGGTCTCCTGGGGTACTGTGGGCAGGTCTGGTGACCACCGTCTAGAAGGGACGTTGAGACAGTAGAGTGGTTGGAAAGAAATGCTACATGAAAGTTTGGGGCCCATAAGGGTCACAGGTATGAGAGTATCCAGGTCATAGGTAAATGGTGGAGTTGGGGTTCTGGGTCAGGATCAGGCTGGGCAGGATCAGGGAAGCAGGACAGGAAGGTAACATAGGCTGAGGAGAGCAAGAACAGGGCAAAGGGCTTAGGAGCTGGATCAGGCTGGGCAGGAAGTCAGGATCGGGGAAGCAGGACAGGAAGGGACCATAGGCTAACGAGAGCAAGAACAGGGCAAAGGGCTTAGGAACTGGATCAGGCTGGGATCAGACCAGGACTTTGCTTGGGCAACAAGATCTGGACCAAGGGAGGAGCAGGATGTGAGGAGTGGGCGAGTCAGTCAGTGCCAGAAGCACAATTTGGAGGCACCAGCAGGAATGGGCTAGTGCCAGGGCCCTGCTCAGGGGTCCAGACCTGGGACTTCACTTAACAAGCATCAAATCCAGAACAGCACGACCCAAAGGGTGTGGTCAGGTCTTAGCAGGTGTCTATACCAGGTAAGCAGTCTGGAAGTCAGGCGGGATGCAAATGGAGGAAGTGTGGCAGGACAAGTCCTTGGCAAGCCAAGTGTCAAACTAGAAATGGCCCTTGACCTGGAATCATTTATAGGACTCCCCAGCCAATCCAGTGTCAGAGCCCTAGAGTCAATCAGGGCAGGGATTACAGGATGGCTGGGAAGGGCAGGTGTCATACATTGCTCCTTTCGCCTTCATCCTCACACTAGCTGTGCTGGCTAGCAGGATCAGACCAGGCCAGGCTGCCCTGAAGATGGGAGTTCTAGCCCTGCTGATGACAAATTCCTCTAGTCACTATTCCAGTTCAAAGCCTGGATCCTTACAAACCCAAGCAGCCCCATCTGTTTAGTTAAGAGACTCAAGGGATAATTTCATTTTGGCATATGAAATCCACTCCCCTTCTTTAATGGAAGAAAGTCTCCTATAATAAAATGCTGTTTAATTTAGCAGACTCGTCCACAGAACAACCTTCTTCCCTTGCAAGATCACCCCGCTCCTCCCCTTGTAAAAATAAAAATAAAAATCCAGGTTTGTTTTCTCCAGTAGCAATTAAGGGCCCATTCACACACCTTTCTCCCAGCAGTGGAGGTGAATGGACATGGAACACAGTCCATGCTGTCTTCCCTTGGGGGGAGGAAGCAGATTTCCGAGGCACATTTTGTATTGGCTCCCTCCTCAGGAAAGATGGTGTGTTAATGAGCCATGAGAGAGGGGACTCAAACACTCAGAGGACAGAGCATCGCCCAAGATTATAAACAGGATTTCCTCAGAACATTAAGGAAAGTGGGGAGGGAGGTTTAGGTGGATGTACTTGGGAATGGACACTGGAGATGGATGTGTCACTGGTTCCGGCCTAGTCCAAATTGGTGGTAGTTGAGATTCACTGAGTTACCTGAGGGTAACTACTTCAATGAGGCTCCGGTCAGGTTCCTCTGTTGGGGGAGGCCCCGCCTGCCACAGAGTGCCATGATAGGAGAGCTCTGTAGGGGACAGGGCCACCTCAGAATCAGATGTGGTAACCCCATAGCCCCATCATTTATGGTGCCATGATGTTCCGGGGGGGAGGGGGGGGCATATGGAGGCACTGGAGCTGGGTTTGCAAGACCCAGCTGCATAGGAATTGGGCTGGGATTGTGGGGCCCAGGTCATGTTTTCTGCCCTGAGCTCTAGCCGTATCAATCATCTTCAGCCTCTTCCCTCCTCCTCCCCAAGTGAGGAAAAACCACCTGATGCATGAATAAAAAACAGAAGTAGTCTGGAAATTTAGAGAGCCTTCTTTGTAGCATCCTCTTAGGCCAGAGTAGAGGTGGGCCAAGATCCCAAGCCTCATATGGCCAGGCGCCACAGGACACACACACACGCCACAGCACACAGCCTCTTCTCCTTTGTGATTGGCTGGCGGAGCTTGCTCTGCGGTCCTGGCTTCTGCGAGTCTCAGGAGCAGCTGAGATTCAATTGCTAAGACTCAGGGGCAGCGAACTACTCTGGAGTAAGTGGTTTCAAGAGTTCAGCGGGATCAGTGCGTGAAATGCAATTTCCCGGAGCTCAATCTATGAGTAGGTGTCCTGTCGTGCCAAGCTGCGGATCAGTCTTTGCCAAGGACCGATGGCTTATTCACGCAACTCCCTTCTCCTTGTAAACTCTCCAGATGTTCCTTAATCTGTATTTGCCTTGGCACCATCTCAGCTCACAACTCATCTGCACTCTTCCTTCCCTTGAATATGCATCTGCAGCCGTAAGCATGCCCCTTAATTCCCTCCCGCCAAGACCCAGGAGCTGTTGTTGGACAGGACACACCCACCCAGGTCGGTCGCCTATGTGAAGGCAGCATCGGCGGAGGCATGCTCCTGCGACCCACACACTGCCCACCCATGCCCCCGCACTGAGCAAGCCGGGTTTTTCCCCACTGTTCTGTGCGGGTGAATGACTGGGTGGTGCGTGGGTGCAGGCACGCCAACCGCACAACCATTCCCTACCGTGTGAAGCCACTGCCCCACCTCCCTGGAAGTGCGCAGCAGCACACACAGACCTTCCCCCCAGCTGGGTCTGTCTAAAAACAGCCATAGGGTGTCTTTAGACATAACATCAATGGGTGTCTGAATGTGTGTTTTGGCCTTGAGACGAACACCGGTTTGGTCCTGTGTTCACCATGTGGCGCTGCTTAGACACACACCCCATGCTGGGGCAAATCGGTGTTTTGCTCCCCACCCAATCTCAGTACTCAAGCACTGCTTCCTCATTCCCCGTGTTGTACCTGCTAACACGTCACGCGATGTCATTAGACACAATGTTGGCCATGTGTTCAGCTGAAACACACAAATGGTCCTTGTGATGCAATGGTGTTCACATCATGTGTTCAGCGTTAGGATTGTTATGGTGCTTACACACAATGGCCAAACACGTGCTTAGGGGTTGTGACACCCAATCTTTCTTATGTCTAAAGACGCCCATTATCTCTGGGGGTTGGGGGGACCCTCAGGCCTGGAGGCCAAATCTGGCCTGTGGCATGTTTTTACATGGCCTCTTTCCAGTCTCTGAATCTGGCCCCTGGATCTAGTTCCTAACTTCAACTACTGAAAAACTGATCTCAGGGTAAGGGAGAAAAAACAAGGACCTGCACGCACACAAAGACAGGGGACACACCTCCATGGAACAGATCCATGATCTGGACCCTCCTTTTCATTCCAATTTCTATGGGGCCGTCAAAACTTTTACCCATTTTTAAAGGGGGAAAAGGCTCCCCCTAGCCTCTGCCTTAGCACATAGCCAGTCCAGGAGCTTTCATTACAAAAATAAAACTGGGGCACAGAAAGGAAAATAGTCTCCCTCTCAGATTTAATTTGTTCTGCTTTTCCCAAAAACAAAAACAAAAAGAAAATAAATCCAGTTTTGTGACCTCTGTTTGCTGTGAAAACTTCAAAATGAAAACTTGAGTTTGACTTTGAAATATTTTGTCAGCCAAAAAGAAAAAAAGGGAGGAGGGGGGGCAGGCTTATGGCAGTCAATGCATGCCAGCAAAAAAGGTTGCAGCGGCCACTGCTTTGTTTGAGAATTGGCTTGTTTTCTTTTTCTACGATTCATGAAGACTGGCACAGAATGTCACACTCAGTCAAGTCAAGCCCACCACCAGGCCTGCCTCAGGGGTGGGGGGCAACCTGGACACATCAAGAAACAAAAAGGGAGCTCAAGTGGAAGGTGACGACTATTTGCTGCAGCTGTGATTATTTTAGCAGGTTGCTAATTTCTGGCTCTCCAAACACAACTATTTGCCGATCCCTCAGGCACAGAAAATAAATCGCCCCAGAAGAAATTCAAAGCAAGACAATCAGACAGGGAAAAAGAGGGCCAAGTTTGGAAAGCCCTGCAGAAACCGAGTATCTTTGGGCAGCATCCAAACCAGCCAGAACAACCGGCTAAGCCATTTCCTAAAAGCCTAATGCTTTCTCTTCCGCAAGGGAAGCTAGTCATGTGACTCTTCAGCTGGTCACGCAAACCTAAGGGCAGAGTAAGGCCAAACATGATGTAAAAAAAAAAAAAAAGACGCATCTCTTTGTTCTTTTCCCTTAGCCACTCAACTTTGCATGTTTCCATTAAGTAAGCTTTAACCTTTGAATGAAGAAAACTTACAAGACTCAAACAATGCAACTTTGAAACAGTGTTCGTTTCTATGTAATGAGAGATGTTATCCGAAGGCTAATTATAACAAATGACTAATTGCACTGCTGAAGAGGATTGTGGCTTTCTTTCTTAAACAAGAACAGGGTTTTATCTCATTTTTATTTTATTTTTTTGAGCAGTGATAACAGCTTTGTGGTAAAAAATAAATAAATTCTCCTTTAAAGCTTGATCCTGTTCCTAGGGAAATCAGTAGGAATTTTTTACACTGGCTTAAATTGAAGAGCAGGGCCGGAGTGCCAAGGAGTTCAATGAACTAATGATTGTGCCATTTGGGGATGAAAAAGGGCTCAGTAAAAGCACACGCAGTTCTGATCTATTGGGTTAGGGCAGGGATGGGAAACCCCGGGTCAAATGAAGCCCCCAGTTTTATTTTTAATGACCCCTTTCCAGTACCTGGATCTGGCCCCTGGATCCAGTTCCTACTCCCAAGTCCCCCAAAACTGAGCTCAAGGTAAGGGAGCACAGATGAGGACATGCACCCTAGGACAGATTCCTGAGCGCACCCCTTAAACAGCCCCATGCCCCAACTTCTATTCAGCCCTTGGAGCTTGTGCTAATTTTCAGAATGGCCCACAAGAGGGAAAAGGTTCCCTAGGACATTAGGGCCACATCACTCACTTGGGCACCATACACAACTCCCAATATTTTGAGCAGCCAAAGAGGGACAAGTCTCCTTGGTCAATAAGCCCCACCCATCAGTGAATAAGCTCCACCCCATCACACATTTACATGCATATGCACATCCCAGCATTCCAACAGCATAGGAAACCACAGACACTCTCCTGCTTATCATTCTACTGAGTATCTTCTCATTCCCCTCATTTCTGCATTGTCCTCGCAAGTGCTTTTCCTGACAAGCCTCTGAATTCTTTCTGGAAGCTGTGCCAGATAAGCAAGGTGACACATGGGTTAAAGAGGAACCAAAAATAGGTCTCTTCCCTGAGAGACAGTAGCACACTTGGGAGAGAGCATTAACTTTGCGCTTGTGCTGGGAAATTTGATTTTAGTTTTTGCAAATAGAAAATAAAACACCATGGTCACACAAAAAAGGGTCTCCTTGTCCTCTCAAACCAGAATAGGACCACAGTGCAGTAAAATATATTTACCAACAAAAAACCTCCGGTTTAAGTGAACAGTTAAGGCTTGCACAATTTTTCAAACCAAAAATTCCTTGCATCAATTTACTCACCAAAAAACTCCCCAAGCAAACATTCAACTAAGCACCAAAAAGCAAGGAAATGGAAGATTAAGGCTCTCACATACAGTGACTAACCTTCACTAAGGCTCTCACCTTAACTCACCCCGCATGAAAATACACAACAGGTTATATTCCACCATTTCTTTTCTTACATGCACTCTTTTTTTTGTTCCTCTAATATGGCTTCCTCAGTCATTAACTGAGTGATGAGTCCTCCTTCATATCTAGCTGTGTGTCTCTGTAGGTTTCCCCTGCTTTCTTGAGGTGAGAGGGTTGTATGTTTTGTGTACACTTGCAAGTGGGATGCTTACTAGCGTGTATGCTTGTTAGTGGGATGCTTTGTGTACGCATGCTAGTTTGCTGGATGTTTGTTTGCTCATGTGGTTTTCCTGTTGCTAGTTGTTCCTTTAGATGTATTCTGGTTTTGTAAAACAAGTCTATTTTCATGCAGGGAGAGTTAAGGCGAGAGCCTTAGTGAAGGTTAGTCACTGTATGTGAGGACCTTAATCTTCTGTTTCCTTGCTTTTAGGTGCTTAGTTGAACGTTTGTGAGGCGCCACCGATTCCTTACTCTGGTGGATTTTTTTGTTTAGGAATATGATGCATGAGACTTAATCGTCCATTTCCTTGTTTTTTGGTGCTTAGTTGAACGTTTGTTTGCGAGGTTTTCTTTATTTGAGAGGTTTTCTGGGCAAGTAAACTGAAGCAAGGAATTTTTCCTGACCAGGTGGTTTTTGGTTTAAAAAAATTGTGCAAGCCTTAACCGATCACTTAAAGCAGAGGGCTTTTTGTTGGTAAATTTCCTTTTGTTATTGCTCGTGCAACGAATTTGATTTCTGTTTTTACTGGTAATGTAGCACGCTACAGAAAATTCAATCTTCTGAGTTTATCTGCTGCTGCATTGTAATGTTGAGCAGTGTAACCCTTTTGGGCAAGTGGTACATAAGGCAACTCTTCAGTTTTCGCCCAAAGAGGGTGGGTGTCTATAGCTGGGCAGGAAATCCATGAATCATATGGGATGATTTAGTATATCAGAGTGCTGGTATCACTGGTAGTAGAATACTATCACTGCTAGTATCTATTCTGGTAGATTCATTTCATATATCAGTACTTAGTACCCACTCAAACTGCGCCTATTAGTATACTAGCAGTGGTAGTGTCTATACCGGCTGAATCATTTAATATATTAGAGTGTTTTAGAATGTTGTAATCTTATAGGAATCATAAGTTACAGTGCTCACATGATAGTCTTCCACTATTGGAAGGCCTGTCACAGCGAGGATGGCAAAGACTTATTCTCTCTTGTGCCTGAAGACTAGAAAATAATGGGCTCAAGTTTCAAGTAGGCAGATTTTCATTAAACATTAGGAAGAATTTCATAACAGTAAGAGCTACTCAACAGTGGAAGAAAAGTACCTAGGGAGGTGGAGGGCTCTCCTTTGCTTCAATCCGAGGCTGGTCAGCCATCTGTCAGGGATGCTGTCATGCTATTTACTTTAGCACTGTCATGCTATTTACTTTCCATTCCCTCTAGGAGTCTGAATAATAATTCCTTAATGAAGCTATGCAAGAGCCCTGGAATCCAATCGACCCTCCTTCAAAGTACAGCATAGAAATGTTTAGTCCCAATCATTATAGAGAAGTAACATGATACTGCCAGAGTTTTAATAAAGAAAAGCATTTCCATGTTAGCGGGTTCTCTTTGTTTCATTAGGTTTTAGTTTCCCAATCCCCCCCAACAGTTCTTTTGAAACTGATCTTTTAAAACAGCGGAAAGAGGTTAAAAGGAAAAACTGGAAGGCAGTCAGTGCAGCTTCGGCACCCCAAATTTCTATCAAAGCCACAAACCTGTTCTTATGTGGTCAATGCATGCACAGCTGATTCAGCTCTCAATATCCCAATATGGAAATTTGGTTCTTATTGCAAATTAGATATTTCACATAATAATCAAAAGAAATGCTATGGGCAGACCAACACCAACCCACCTTCCTCTCCTTTCTGCATCAAGATGACAAACCAAGGAATATATTTTCCTACTGCCAACAGCATCTGCATGCTGAACAAAGTTCTCACGGAAGTCTGTTCATAACTTTCAAGTTCCCTCTGATATGACTAGATGAGATTATAATATCCTCCTCTTATTTCAATCAAATCTATTTCTATCAATCAGACAACAGACCCCGTGCAATCGCAGTGTCTGACTTGCTTAGATCTGGCCCTGGGAGGGGCAGCTTGATTTTTAGCCTCTCTTTTCACTCTACCCACAACATAGGAATTCAGGGAGCTGTGAGCGGGCACAGCATGGAGCATGACCACAGCTGTTTAGGGGAGGGCTTTCTTGGATCCAATTCCTCCACGTTCTTAAGAAGCAGAAGCACACCTGCTCCCTGCAGAGGCACTTGTGGGGCTGAGTAAAGTCTGCTCCAGCAGCTCATCCATAGGAGTAGGGTTTGCTGTTGGGGAAGCACCCCATTAGCATCTAGGGATGGGCTCAACTGAAAGAAGCAGTGCTACGAGCAGAGAAGAGGAAGGAAGTGTGTAAAATAGGTTTAGTTAAGTTTATGGTTGTTTTTGAAAAGGGGTAAGAGCATTTTTAAACTCTTATTGGAAATGAATTGGGATTGGTTTTAAGGGGGGGGGGGGGATATGGGCAGACTTCTTTCAAAGTGTGAGCTGGGGGCAAGATTCTGAACATATTTGAGCCAGAACAGCAGGGATTTTGATATCCCATGTGGAAAGGAACTGTAACAGTCAAGGCTTGAGTCGATGAAGGGACATGTGAAGATATTACAAAAACGAAGGAGAGAGAAGAGCATAGACAGACTGCTACTGAGAGTATGACAGGCACCTTTGCAGATTAAGTGGAGATGGAAACATCAGGGTGATAGATGGGGCTGCATATTGTTACAACGCATGTTATCTTAGCTAAGGAAGCATGCAGATTACTAGGGATGGGCGAACAGAGTCGAGTTCGGAAATTCGGTTCGGTTATCGAGCTTGGTTTGAAAGTTCGGTTCGGTCAGCCGAACTGATCGAGTTCGGTCCGAACTCCAAACTTTCAAACCGCGTTCGCCCATCCTACAGGTTACATTTAGGTTGTGCCAACGCGGCACTGTGCCAAGAGAAGTCAAGTGGAGTCAGCACACACTCTTGGGTAACTGCCTGAGATAGCCTGACTCCATCTCACCACTACTGGGGACTCACCCACCCTTCCCACTCGCCTCCCAGATGCCTGGACTGACTCCCTCCCGCCCAGCCCCAGCTAACCTGAGGGAGGAGGAAAAGGTGTCCTGGTTGCAGAGGCTGAAGCAAGAGGGAGGGAGGGAGGGACGGACGAAGGCAGAGCCCTTGCCTTGGTGCTGCTCACATTGGATCTGGTTTGTGTTTTCTCCCTACTGACTTGTGTAGGAAGAGAGCCAGATAAGTAACTTGTCTCTTCCTTTCAATCTGGAGTAAACCTGCTGGGAGTCTCACACCCTCAGTCCCGTGTGTGTATGTAAACACACACACACACACACACAGTGCCCCCTAGCACATACACACAGTCCCCTCAGTTACATGCTTGTTCCTCTCACACACACACACACACACACACACACACAGTGTGCCCCTAGCGTGTGCACACACAGACATTCCCCTCAGTGACATGCTCGCTCCTCCCCACGCGCGCACACACAGAGATCTGTGCCATGGATCTGTCTTCTGTTCTTGTGTGCATGCCCTCATCTCTGATCCTGCACCCTGAACTGCCTTCGCTTGTTATTATGTATGTACTAGAGGAAGCTGAGGGGGGAAAACAAAGGAAAGAAAACAGCACTGGTTCAAGCCAGGAAATCAAATGAGGAGGAGCAGGCACTGAAGTCAGCGTTGCCAATTCACGTCTTTTTTGTTGTTGTTGTTAGTATCCTATCTGGATTTTTTTCTTAGAACTCCATCTCGGTAAGCCATGAAACTGAAAATAAACTGCCATGAATAAGCAACACTGAGTTTCGTGTCTGCTCCTCATCATTTGTTTTCTTGGCTTGAAGCAGTGCTTCTTAGAAGGTTGGTGCAAACTAGTGGGGATAGAAAATCAAATGCTATTAGCAGAGACGCATCATCACTGTGTTTTCCCTATTGGCAACAGGGGAAATGCAGTAAGCATGGGTCCCTGTCAATTAGTGGGAAATTTGCCCTACAATGGGCTTATTCCATCATGCACTTCTTTTTTTTTTAACGTGAGAAGGGAGAACTCCAGTTGCCAGTCCACCTGCATCAGGGCGGCATGCATCTTGGAGTCAGGTTATGTGCCCTCTCTGTACTGTCTTCTTCTTTGCTCTACTCTTGGTGTCCTGTCCCCACCCTTCCCTTGATTCCAGATTTGCACCCCTTCTCCCTCCACCCAAATAGCTGCAAGGCAAATTCAATGGAGAAGGTGGTGCTGGGGAAAGCAGAGACCAGAAACACTTCCCTCTGCTCTGAACCCAAGCATGCTTTCTCTCTAGCTTGGAAAAGCAGATGGAAAAATCAGGACCAGGGCATCAGCATCGAGTACATCAGGGTTGCCGTTCACTTTGCATTATCACCCCACTATACACTGGGAAATACAGCTTCATGTGTTAATTTTCAAAGTCGGGGAAAGAATATGGGAAAAAGGTAAAAAGCAAAATTCCAATCTCACAGAGAATATTGCAGTGGTGGGAAAAAAACTTTAAGGGCACATTCACATGAGCCTTAACTCCTTTAAAAGCCCAGGATGGCTCCCCTCACTCTTCCCCACATTTAGCCCCCTTCCTCCTCAACCTGAAGGAGGCAACCACGCAGGGCACGCGAGGCCAAGTTCTGGAGAAGGAGCCACCACCTGCCATCCTTCATCTCCTGAGCCGCATTGTCATCGGTGATGACCGGGTCCCATACATGGCGGCGGTGCCACAGGCCTTCCACCTCGTTCATGCTGCCTAATTCTCCTCCGGCCCCACTCCTCTTGAAGAGGCAGTAATGCACCCCTGGCTCGAAGCTGACCTGCTGCTGGGCCTGGAGCTGCTGCCACCCCCACCACTGCTGGAGTTCATGGTGGAATCAAGCTGCTGCTCCCATTGCCACCATCACTGCCCATCGAATTTTTGAAGTGCCCGCAGCACCAGCAGGAGTGGGAGCAGCAGCATGATCTCCAGCAGCACCGGCGGTTCCAGGGCCAGCAGGAACATGGCAGCCCCACCAGGATCCTGCCTACCTCCTTACCAGTTGCTGGCTGGCTCACCTGCTGCTACTGCCGCTGCCCCCATCACAGAAACTTTTTTAAACCCTGAACCGCAGCTCTGTGCAGACTGGAGGCACCGCCATGTTTTCTGTGTAGTATGCTGGAATTACACTTCCCAGGGGGAAAGTTCCCCCTTTTTTCTCACCACTGCCCCCCCCCCCAGACAGCAGGACACAGAAAACACAGCTGGGGGGTGGCTGAGAGTCAATAGATGCAGCCGGACAGACAGATGGGGGGGTGGCATTAGATCTCCCACACACACACACCACTGCGTGTGGGGCGGCTTGGCAGGGGGGCTGCACTAAGAAAAGCTAGGAACATGGCTCACCCCCTCCCCTCTGCATAACAGAGCTATGCGATTCCTAGCAGGGAGGCTTGTCATCCATGCTGACATCGAGGCTTTTAACTGCACTCGAATACGCTGGTGTTCTAGCCATCCACTTACATTGGTTTTTAAACAGCTTAGAAATCAAAAACTATACAACACAAAAACAACCAACCACAAAAGCAGAGATAGGACCCCATTTTGGAATTTTCCATCACCTTTCCACAGCTGACGAACTTACACACCACCACACTGCAAGCCTGCTCAACTAACGTCACCAAAAATGAAGAAAACAAAGCAACTTCCCACATCCATAACTTGGTCATTTCCGAAGCAACTCCCTTCAAATTTGCAGAGATTCCACCACCCCTTAACCAAGGACCATCCAAGCAAAATATATATTTTTTAAAAAGAGCTGAACATGCCAAAGTTGCACCCATTCGAATATTGGAGGGTTATAACGGAGACTGCTCTTTGCCTTAACTAAAGAGGTGTTACCGTGCCTCTATGATAGGCAAATGCTTACGTCCCTGTTTGGCAAAGCATTTATTTGTGCATATAATGTCACTTTCAAGTTAGCAACTGCTGAACTGAGGCCAAAATAAGTCAATGGAGGCAGGTCCAAATTTTAAAAAGTACTCGGCAGTTGTCATCAGAAACAGATTTCCTGAGGAGATCAATTCTCCACTGCTACCATTAGGACTCCTCTGGCCATGATTGTTCCTGAACATACGCAGAGTAGAGCTGAAATGAATACTCACAACAACAGGTATACCCATCAAATGTCTAGTACTCATACTGACCCACCAACATTAAATTGGTAACCGGTTAGTGCCCAATTCAAGTACCCGAGGTCCTATAATGTCAACTTTCAGTCCCAGTTTTTCTGTTTTCCATCATGATTTACTCATCGGTAACTGGAAAAAAAAAATCGGTACCAGAAATGACCAATTTGGGGGTTTCCAGGAACCCAAGTCAGTGATCCGGTGGCCCATCAAATACCTGACACAGTCCTCGAAAACGCGGGTGTTACCCATGGGTACCATGTTAGGTACCCGTTTCAGCTCTAGATTTGGAAAATCTTATACTAATTGAGAAAAGAACTGAGAAGAAATTGAACTGTTTTAATTGACTACTTTCATTTTTAATTTAAATTTAAAACATCGTTTTTTCATGTAGTTTTTTTTTATTTATTTATTTTAAACAGTCATTTTAATTGACTGGGCAGAGTCTATCAGGGATGCTTTACACACGCACAGTCAGTGCTGTACTGGATCACACCAACAGTCAATCTAGCCCAGCATCCTGTCTCCAGCAGTGACCACTCTCAAAGAAATACATGAAAACTGACAATGACCTATTTCCTTCTATTTACTCCCAGTTTGCAGCAGTCAGAGGTTATATTCCCTGACCAGTTTGACTAATAGTCATTTTGGGGCCTATCCTGCAAGAACTTATTACGTTATTGAGTAAACCCAGTTGCTCTATTAGCCTTAACGATTTCCTTTGGCAACCAGTTCTGCTAGTTAATTGTACGTTGGGTGAAAAAGTCATGCTTCCTTTTGTTAGTTTTAAATACATTTGGTATAAGACATGGGAATGGACCAAATGACCTCCCTTTCCAACTCTTCACTCTTCTACAGTCCCGTGAATTCAATATTTTCACATTAAGACATGCTGGATTATCCAGGCCTGATTCTCCTCTCCCATCATCGGTCATGATGACTCACTGGTATGGATCTTCATGCTGAGCTGCCAGCTCTAGGAAGTCAACAATGTGGTGTTTTCTTATAGACCGAGCTGCTGAAATGGTAAGAATCTCAACTTCTAACCAATGTGCGCCCTACAGGGCTAGCAACCCAAAAAAGAATACAGCATGTAATTCGGGGAGTGGGGTACAGTTTTTAAACTCCTCTCAAGACTTTTGGGAGCTTAAATAGAGCTGAAATGGGTAGCTCATCTGCTACCCATGGGTAATTCCCATAGGACGGGGGGGGTGGGGAAAGGGATTGCTGTGGAAGGCTTGCTGCTGGGCCCTGCAAATTGGTGGGGAAATTGGTGTTTCTTCAGTCTCCCCAAAGTACATGAAGGCTCCACTGTTTTCAACTATCCAGTGACTCCTGTCCAAGGTTAATGACTTTAGAAATGTTAGAAGACCCAGTACTTTACATAAGATACTTATACTTGATCTTATAAGAAACTAAGAAACAGAACAGTTGCCTACTATCTGGATCCTTGATTGAAAATGCATCCTTCCCCACTCACCCCAATAATTTCTATTTTAAAAGTTCACTTTACGTGAATACAAAATGTCATTACCCAAACTTCCTTGGTTTCCACTGAGACGTCATTTTATTGTTGACTTCAAGCAGAAGAAATTTAAATGGTTGAGATTTGTAGTTGATTGTGCTTTAATATGCGGCATCTGAGGAAGGTGGGGTGGAATGACAGCCAACCATCTAATTGTTCCATTCTCCCACTGGAATATCTGTCAGTTTATCCAACAGTAACTTGATTTGCAAATAGCTGCTTTATGCTTCAAATTATAGTGCCAACTTTTATGATACTATACGGTGAATGTCTGTCAACGTTTGTCTGGGCGCAAGAATTTATAATCACTGCAAAGATGTCCTTTAATATGACGGCTGTTTCAGATGCCATCTCGGAGCCCAATATTAATTATACTTTTGATGAAATTTTTTTAAACATTGTGTTTATTTCCAGATGCCATTTTAAATCTGTATCGTTTGAAAGGAATAGATTTAAAAGATAAAGGCACCCAGTAATAGATGAAATGCATATGTCAGAAACTAGATTTGATTTGAAAGCTTAAGCTGATTGGGAGTGATCAAATATCAAGTTGTGAATGTGATTGCTTTTCTGTACGAAATATATATTGAAGAGCATAATCCTGAAAACCTTGTCTTAGGAAAGTCCTTCTTGCTTACGGAGATGGCTTCACTGAAACCAATGGGGTTACTCGTGCAAGTTACAGCTACTATTTTGAGTAAGGCTTTGCAGAACTGAGCCCATCTGTGTTACTATGGTCTGAAATCAGAGAAGTGTTTCGATTCA
The DNA here is from genome assembly GCA_003113815.1 of Sphenodon punctatus. Classification (NCBI taxonomy): domain Eukaryota; kingdom Metazoa; phylum Chordata; class Lepidosauria; order Sphenodontia; family Sphenodontidae; genus Sphenodon; species Sphenodon punctatus. Next base: position 1,077,072 of record QEPC01001301.1, read on the forward strand.
TCAAAATGGAGAGCAGAGTCTTACGTTTCATACATACTTAGGCTACATTGGCGATAAAGTTATTTCGACTTTACACACACATTAAAATGTTGCCTTTTTTTTTTACAGGGTTTAGCCACGAGCTGTGACGGCCTGATCTCCGCATGGCCATGGCATGCAAGCACAGCCACCACATGGCAGGGAAAACGTGGGGAGCTGGGCATACGGTTGTGGGGAAGCTGGCGGGCATGCCAGTGTCGGAGCAGCCGAGGCCCCAGCCACATGAGCAGGCACCCAGCCTGCCCCAACCCCCTCCCCAGCACAACCAAGATCCTGCCCCCATCCACAATGTGGCTGCGTGCGAGCGGTAACAGGCCCACTACTCAAAGCCCCGCTGCAGAGCCCACCACACAAAGCCCCGCCACAGAGCTCAAGGGGCCCCAGCCCATGGGCCGCCTTACCCTATATGGGGTAAGGCTGCTACGTGATGCACCTCTGGAATTTTTCCAAGGACGCAGCGTGTAGCAGGCAGTTGCTTGCCCCACCATGTGGCCGGGGGGGGGGGGGAGGGAGGGAGGACGGGGAGAGGAAGAGAGACATCTGGTGGCTGCCACCACACGATGCTCTGCACCGCATGGTCCGGCTTCCCAGAGCGGGTTAAGGCTGCCCAAGGTGTAGTAGCCTGCCAAAAGGCATCTTGTGTAACTGCACCCACCGTGTTTCACAACTTGTAACATACTCTGGAAAAGCATAATGCCAGCCTAATGATGAAACATCGGTAGCTGGGATTAGAGTGCTGAAATGGAACCATATAAATAGGTTGGTTGGTTTTTTTTTTAAATTGGTTTCACCCAATAGACAGAACACCTTCCACTTTGGGTATTTAACGCAGAGCTTATTTTAAATTATGCAATCATAGAAAGCTATTTAATAAACAAGAATAAATCCCGAGAAGACAGTTCTATCTCGTGGATTAAATATATGTACCGTGATAACATATCTCAGCGAGTATTTACCCAATCAACCAGAACCAGGGGAGCCCTGCCATTCTAGCCGATAAAATCATACTCCACCAAGACATCAGAACAGGCAGACCGCCCCCGCTTTCCGGTCTCTAGGGTTAAAGATCTGCATATTTAACCTCGGTTTATTTCCGCTTGATCCCTCCTTTGCCCTTTCAAGTCATTAAAAACTATCAATGAATAAATTCAATGAAACCCACCTAGATAAACACCAAACGCGGTCGTCAACTGAACAGACGGGAGCGCAGAAATTCTAAGCAAAAGTTTTAACTCTGTTCTTAATTCAAGTTGTGGAAATAAAAAGAGATGCGCTAGAGTAATGTGCCAAGTCCATAGGTGTAAGCTTTCAGGCCCTGGGCCACAAACCACTTACTCTGAAGTAGTAAAGCAGGGGTGGAGAATCTCGGGCCTGGAGTCAAATGTGGCCCCCCGGGATGTTTTTATGTGGCACCATTGCAAGTTCCTGGATCTGGCCCTTGGATCCATTTCCTACCTCCAGCCACTGAACTCAAGGTTTGGAGCAGGGGGGAACCGGGGCAGAAGGGCCGGATCGTGGGTGGTGCTGGGTCAGGGCCACCAGATGCAGGCCGTGCCTGCTAAGGCCCCCAGTTTCACACCTCAGCACCGTCGGACTCCACCGCCGCCTGCCTGACCCACTGGAAGGGCCGGGGGGCTGGGAGGATGGAGGGCTGGCACCACGCTGGGATGACTAACCGTCAGGGACAGGTCCATGGCACAAACCCATGATCTGGGCCCTCCTTTGCTTACTGCTTGTACTAGTTTTCAAAGTGGCCCCCAGGGGGGAAAAGGGTCCCCAGTCCCGTAGCAAGGGCAACAGTAGGGCTACTCCTTAGTAAAAGGTTCATGGATTGTGGCCTCTGCTTGTTTAAAAATCTCATCCTTATTTCAAGGAAGTGCTTTTCTTTTAATTATTTTTTAATAATCAACTTAGCTATTGTTAAAGAACTGCTTGGTCAGCACTTCTTTCTGCTAAGCACCTGCTTTAAATGCATTTTACATACAATTGTAATTATGCAAATCAGGTATTTTGATTTTTTTTATTAAAATAAAAAACATGACACTTTAACAAATAAAAAATAAATTTAAAAATGCCAGGAAGTTACTTAGCGTCATTTCCAAATGAGATTTGCAAAGCAATTCCAATAGGCATAAAAGTGTGTGTGTGTGTAGCTTTAATACACAATTCTCTTCTTGGTTATACATGTTTCAAATTTATAATAATCTCCAGAAACCTTAATATTCACTAGAGAATAACTTAAGGCATGTGTCTTTCAAAATCAAGTACAAGACATGTAAGATCTTATATTCCAATACAGTCCCTATTGTCAATGCTACAGTCCCATACTGGAATTGCTCCATTAACTGTGTCCATCACCATGGTGTAGCTCCCAGAAAGAGAAATAATTCAGACTATAACGGTTTTCAAATGGTCGCTCACGTTGTTGACATTGGGTACAAGTAACAAGAGAGAAACCCCCCACTCACCACACACACACACACCCTCTAGTAGCATGTTCATTTAGTCAATACAAATAAAACATGCATGACGGGTAATTGAAGGGAAGTCGTTTCTCCAAGGGTATGTCACAGGTAATGTGTTTAACATAATGGACTGCTTCTGAAATACTGGCCTTTAAATGTTCTGTGAACTGAAACGCTGACTATGGTTTCTTGAGGGGAAGCTTGAACTACAAAATATAACTAGCAAAATTGGCCAAGGATTTTAATGCTAATAATTCTGTGATGGAACAAACAGAACGCAGAATTGAACATGCTGTTCTCTCTTGCATGCCTGCTATTATGGATTACTGCCGCTAACCATTTCTCCTTTTAACCCAGAAACTATGGACAGATACTTTCCCACCTCAATTAAAAGCACCACAGTAATAAGGCATCTAAATTAGCAACTTGATCAGTAAGTAGGGATCTACGTAAGCAACTCATCTCCAAAAGATCAGGACCTAGCAGTTTCCAGTAAGAACAGAAGCCTTGGGAACTCAACACTTTTGAAAACTGGCCACTTACTATGGGGTCTATATATGGATTTACAGGCCCTTACTTTAGGCTCTTGGCTTTTGAGTGAGGGTTTGTTTGTTTTTTAAACTCTGCCTGTGTTTCAAACTAAAAATTTCCCTAGAGCTCTGCTCTATTACTGAACCAGAGACAAATTCACAGCGTAAACTATCGATGTCAGAAGCATCTTCCAAGCAATAGCACCATAGCAAAAGCAAAAAATTCAATCTAAGATTCACTCAGAAAGAAAAGTTGGCTTCACAAATAAAATTCTCGCAGTAAATACCTGAAATCAAAAGTGCTAAGGTTTATGAAGTCCATTTTTCTTACCAGATCATTTAGCTTCATCAACACAACAGGAATGTTTATTATAATTTATTATGTGATGGAAACAAACTTATTCTAGTTTAGAATGATTGTTATTTGGTCCCCACCAGTCTCTACGATGCAGACTCAGTCCATTTTGGACCTTGCAAAAAGAGATACAAAACTTTTCCAACCGACATCAGTGACCACTGTCCGTGCCATTCAACTGCGGATTCCCATGAATGAAGGGGCTGATTCACTGCAGCGTGAATCATTTCAAAGCAGAGCTGTGCAGCAGTAATTGGCCAAGGAACCCTGCTGCGAAAAGCACTTGTCAAATAATGCTTGTTTACAAATAAATCTCCAATTGGTACAGCGTGGCTGCTATTCAATAAGCTGGGGGTCCTCCTCTCACCCTCATGTGGCTGTGGCCTTTCTCTGTCTTGCCCTCATTGAAAGGACAGGAGGCAGCGGCTGTGAAGAGAGAGAATGCAAGACAGAAGACCCTTGTGCAGTTTCTGATGACTGCACTAGCTAGCTACACATGTACCTGCTCTCTCCAAAAAGGACATTCAGACACAGAACTGGGCTATTTAGAACAAAAACAAAACTATATTCCATCATATTGTCCTAATCCCATAAAGCTTCATTCCTATAGACGTGAATTCCTTTGCCTTGGGCGAGATCCCTCTGGGTCAGGGCTATTTGTGCGAGTAACTGTTTTCAGGACTGATACCCAAAATCTAACTTCCTGTATTTATTATTAGTTAAAGTTCCAGGGGGGTTGGGGGAACAAGATGATGCGAGCATAGCTCCAATTTTGGATCTGCTCCTTCACATGGACCTCTAAGACCTATTTATTCGGCCTGGCATTTAATAAGCAGGGGTGGATCCTGGGGCAGGAACAGGGTATGTGTGCTATAAGTATTTTGTGGGGACATTATGGGTTTTCTCTTGTATTTTATGGTTATGTTAGCCACCCTGAGTCTTCATGGATAGTGCAGGAGAGAAATAAAACAATTCATTAAATCAATAAGCATAGCCATGTGAGTAACTTTCTCGTGAGAGTAATCTGCCTGACTTCACAATGCACTTACTCATGCAAACAACATTATTCCCCGGAAATATGTTTCTCAGGATTGGGCCAGAAACAACTATTTCTTTGTACAGGGGAAATGTAAGGCAATCGATACACATACACCTAATTTATGGGCTCACAACAGAGTGCTAAGTATTAGGCAAAAGAATTTCTCCCGTGCTCTCTGTTTTCCGGCAATCTGCATTGTACTCATTGTGTAAAAAAAAATAAAAAAAAATTAGAACAAGACAGACTGCAGTTTTGAATTCTTGGGGTGATTTTCTTTCCCTATCTCTTTCTGGACGTTTTGCAAAGAAATCAAATACTTTTAAAGAACATGGCTTTCTGATATCAATTCATACCATTCCTTGAAGCAACAAAGTTCTCGGTCTGGAAGTTTGCACATTAAAGCTTGCTTGTGAATCTGAAATTAGTAATAAAAATTACAAAGAAAAAGTCTCATACACTCTCTACTTTCTCTCTAAAGGGAAAGAGTTCTGACTGGGAAGTGTACCAACACAACGGAAAGCCTTGGCATATGTCTTTACATATTGATGTTAAATAATAAAACTTTTAAATTGTCAGCAATGATCAGCATACGTATCTTCCCTGTTAGTGTCAGAATTACCCAGTAACCATTGGCATTTCTCCCTTTTTACTAAGTAGGTTTTTTACAAAGTATCTAGACTTTGATCAGGATTTGACATGCACCATCAAACACAGGAGTAAAGAGTGTCTCCCATGGCCACCCTGGTCTCTGCCAGGGAGGCTGGGGGGTGGTGAGAGATTAGTTTCATTTGGGAGTTTTGGCACAGCTCCTTGTATCTTCTTTGAGGAACTGGAATTTGAGATTCCCATTCAAGGGCCAGTTCTGGGACTCTTAAACTGGAGCAGTTTGGATAAAAGACATTTTCACAGAGAGAACGCTTTTAAACCTCTGTTTGGAAATAGACACCACAGCTCAACACGTACCACACCACACGCACAACTATATAACCCAAGGACACAAAATACAACCCACACAGTGCACAACATACACTGTACAAGCAGGAGCCAAACGCACACACCACAAACACACCTCATCCAATCCAGAGGCACACACTGCAGCCTCCATTCCCCAAACGCACACCACACAATCCAGAGCCACACACCATACAACCTACACATGCCACAAACATGCAAATATCGCAAATAATCAGGTGGCACACATGAAAAACATACCCCATACAAGTGCCCGTCATCCAGGGGCAGAACAGACACACACAACATACAATCCATCAGCATACAGCGCAACCTCCACGCCACAATCACACCATAGAATCCAGAGCCACACATCAGCATCACAAACATGCCCCACACAATCCAAAGCTACACAGTACACCACGAAACCCCCCCCCCCCATTCAAATACCCTTATAACCCAGAGGCACACACCACAAACACACACTGTACAGTCCAGCAGCACCCAGCACAACTTCCACTCCACAAACACAATCCATAGGCACAAACCACAAAGACCCCCCACCCCATTCAAATACCCGTTTAACCCAGAGGCACAACACCACAAACACACCCGGTGCAATCCTGTACCACACAATATTACCTCCACTCCACAAACATGTCCCATACAACTCAGAGGTGCACACCACAAGCACACCCCGTGCAGTCCAGCAGCACGAACACAACCTCGACTCCACAAACACGTCCCATACAACCCCGAGGCAGCCACCACAAGCACACTCCGTGCAGTCCAGCAGGACGCAACACAACCTCCGCTCCACAAACACGTCCCATACAACCCAGAGGCGCACACCCCGTACAATCCAACGGTATCCAGCACAACCGCCACATCGCACACGTTCGCCGCACACCCCAGCGGCAGCCTCCGCTCGGTACGGCCACAATCTCCCCTAGCCGAGCGGGCAGACACCGCCCCAGGCACGGCTCGGATTGCCCAGCAGGAAGAAGGAGGGCAGCGCTGCCGGGAAGGGCAGGCAAACAGGTGCCGCCGCCGCCGGAACTTGGTTCTCTCTCACCCACCTTCATTGCTGGGACTGGCGAGCCCACGCCGGGGCGCTCCGTACACCAGCAGCGGCAGCAGCAGGAGGAAAGTGCCGAGCCGAGCCGGGGAGCCGGCGCCGAGGAACCCGATCGCCCTTGCCCTCAAGCCCCGCATCCTCTGCTCTGCCCGGCCCCTTAGCGCATGGGAGCTTTTGCCCGAGTCCGAGCGGTGCCGTGCGCTCCCAGGATCTCCAAGCCCGAGTCCGAGCGGTACCGTGCGCCCTAGCCGTGCGCTCCCAGATCTCCAAGCCCGAGTCCGAGCGGTACCGTGCGCCCTAGCCGTGCGCTCCCAGGCTCTCCAAGCTCCCCGCGGCGCGCCGTGCCCTGCGCCTGTGGGGAGGAAGATGCCCGATGCCCAAGAAACTCCCTCGCACACACGCGGGGAGGGGCCGGGCGATGCCTGCTTCCCCGCACCCTCCCCTCGGCCCAGCTCCCGGATACGCGCAGCTTGGGGGCGGGGGGGAACCGAACCAGCCCCGAGTCCGAAAGGGATTGCGGAGAGAGAGAGAGGGAGGGAGGAGGAGCCGCCGCCGGTAGGGATGCTCGGATGGATCTGCACTTGCTGTTGAACCTGTGGTTATGCAAGGCTTCAGCACGGGCTCGCGCGCTCGCTCTCTCTCTCTGCTCAGACACCCGGGCTAGGGGGCCAGCCTGTACACACGAACAGCGGGGTAACCACCACTCAAAAGTGGGGGGGGGGAAGGAAACTCCTCTCTTTTGAACCCGCCTCAAAAATCGCAGCCTTGTCCTGCTTCTCGGAAACTAGAGGGAACATTCGCGTGTCCTACAGGGGAGCCCTCTCTGTATACCCTCCGTTCATGATGTCCGTGGTGGGGCATGTTAATGGGGGGCGGGGTGAAATTAAGAAGGGGGCTGAATCTGGAAGGTTGCCCGATGTCCCCTATTTTTAATAAAGCGGCCTTTATTTCAGAGCCCCACCGCTCTATAGAATATAATGGACATTCCTTATTTCCATAAGAAGCGTCCCTTACTCAGAATGCCGCCGCTCCATGGCGTGGCGTCTCTGATTTTGGAAATGTTGACTTTATAACTCCTACCTGTGCCCGAACTCCCAACCTTCACCCTCTGCTTTTACACCAACACCCAAGAGTTTCATACAAGCCATCCCCTCTGGCTCCAGGGTCCCTTCTTGCACCCTGAGCGAAAGATCCTCATAGTCAGTGGTTGCGTAAATAATCCTGGAGGGTAGCAAACTCACTGAAGGTGTTTTTAGACAAGCGCCCTCCCCCCCGATATTATCCACCCCATCACGCATGTTGCAGGACTGCAAAGGGCACCAATGTGACCCTGAAACATACATAATGGGGGGGGGTGTTGAGTGGGGAGGGTCTTATCTAAAAACACCCCGAGGAAAAGTTCCCCTTCCCCCACCTACATTCTGGTAGCTGGGGCCCCTTGCCTCCCATCCACTCCCTCCCCCTCAAATTTTGGAATTATTTGGGGGGATGCTACTAGTACTGTTTGCAATTATGATTTGTAATATTTTAGTGTAGGTTAAGAAAATTCTCTTGCAGTGCAACCTCATCACAACACCCTCTTCTTCTAGCCTGAATTCGGGTACAAGGAAGTCATTGCAAGATGCGATTCCTAATGTGTGTCCTCACAAAGGCAGCACACTTGGTTTTTCCAATTTACTGTCTGTTCAGTGCATCAAGAGATAAGAGATTTATGCAGCTTTACTAACAACATGAAGCTGGTTATAACCAGAGAGATGGCCTTACGTAATGCGGGGACCTCAGGGTAAGGAGAGTTGGCTGGGGCAGAAGCCAGGTGCTTAAGGGCTCCCCATAGGCAAGACCGCAACTCCTCTTCCCCCTAGTGGTAAACTCCTGCCACTGCACCAATGCTTGAGAGAGTCTTGCTCTGTGCTCCCCCCTTCCTCCTCCTGCAGGAGCAAGGAGCACTACTACAATTGCTCCTGAAGGCCCCACTGGTTCCCTGGCTGCCCCAGTTGCATCACCCTAAGGCTGGGCCTAATCAGTATGAGGGGTGGCTCCCAAGTATCAGGTTACAATGAGGTTAGAAGGGAGATGGTTACCCTATGGTTGCCACCTGTGTGGGGGCTTGTTTTGGTTTTTTACCTGTGACAGGGTGGACCCTGGGGTTACCGCCAGGATCAGACCCCCAAGTAGCCAGGTCCACCCCAGGAATTAGCTCAGTGCTCTTTATTGACAGTGCCACATTCCTCCACCTTACACAGTTACAGTTCAGTCGCTCACCACATAGTCCAGAGCTCCCCACTCGCCACCCTCTTGGCTCCTGCTCACAGAGCCCAGCTCCTGCTTCCCAAAGAGTTCGCCAAGTCCACACTCTTCTCTCCTTCAGGTGAACCTGTCTCTCTGGCATCTCCAGCCAGTCCCCCCTGCTGTTCCCTGTCATCAGCTCCCCTCTGACTGAACGAGAGAGGAGCTTTTTATACCCCTGAGCTGGCTTGACCACACCCCACTGTGTGTGCCTCTGAGGCCCAGTGCTTGGCCTCTTAAAGGGCCATTACCCACTTGAGACTATGCTCTGCTAGGTATTCCCTCTCCCCCCCCCTTAGAGACAGGCCTGCTTTAAAATAGGTCTAGCTTACACGCCCTAAGCAGAGCATACAATATATAATTTCCCCCAATGCATACACAATAATATCCAATACAGCCAGGTAAGATATCCACACACAATCTGTACCACTTTGATGCTAGCCACATGTGTTATTTTGGCTTAACAAGAGATGCCTGATGGTAGGAATATCCACATCATCCAGATTCCCTTTTTTCAGGGTCTCTCACCACAGCATTCAACATTTTCAAAACCGTCCTATGGGTTTTCAGCCCCCATTAACCATACAAGGACATATACGTCATTTATAACCACATTTACATACCACTTTGGGGGGTTGGGAGGCTGCCCCCCCATCCATTCCTCCCACACCCTTGGGACCCTGAGCATCTTTCATTAGGCCCATAATCCTTTTACTCATACCCCATAATTATCTCTTTTCCCAGAGGTTTTAATGTCTCCTTCCCTTTTTCTTTCCCCCTATTCCCACTCTTCGAATACCCTGCTTTTGATAGTTTGGTGGGCCATAGTGTTTCCAAGAGCTGCGTAACACTCTAGCCCTCATGGTATTGGCTCCCCCTGCCCCCCAGAACATATCCTGTCCACTCCCACTGACATTCCTTACACCTGTCCATTTTGTATTCCAGGTGTCCTGGGCTGGGATTGCACCCCCAAACTCAAATTTCCATCAAGAGTTTCCAGTAAAGGTTCCTGAGCGGGACCCCTCATAAGCATTTTAATCTCTTCTAGGGCTTCCTCCCAATCAACCCTTCATGAAACGAGTTCTTCCCCAACCCCTTTCTCGAAGCTGTTGCTGCTTCCCCAGCTGGGTTGGAACTAGATACGGGAGTTCAAGTAGCTCTACAACCCTCACATCTCCTGCGGTCGCAGTAGTTTGACCCCCCCACATTGGCTAAGCCCTCTCTAGACCCCCACCGGGAGCCAGCACTTCTTACCTCAGCTCAGCTGAAGTCTGCCCTTGGGCATCCAGTTGGTCTTTTGTGGGGCTTAAATTCACCTGGGCTGCTGCTGTTTTCAGAACCTTGCTTTCCAACTCAGGGCGAGCTACTACCCAGCAGCTCAAACCTGCTCTGTTGGGCCTCTCAGTTCCCTGTTAGAGGGGAGTTTATCCTACTCAGCTCTGTCTGCTTTTCTTGCCCCATTGTTTGTCCTTCTCTCCGAGTTCCCTGCTTAACCAGAGCAGCTGCAGCCAATTGCTCAGTGTGGGGGCTTCCTGCTTTTAGAATGGCTAGATATGCAAAAATCTTACTTAAACTTTTATCCCACCCTTCTCTAAAAAAAAGACTATCCCCTATCCCTGCCTGCCAAACACCAGCGAACCTCCGTGAACAGGGAGGTCCATAACATCGGGGCAGGAACCGAGAATGCCTCCCTGCGAGCCCTTGTCCTGTGAACAAGACTAAGAGCAGATACGTTCATGGAGGCGTTCCCGGCTGGTTGCAGGGGCCGCAATGGGGCATGGAGCCAATTCAGCCCTGCATCCTGGATTTCTCATAAGCGTCCTATACAATTTGCATATCTGGCCCCTCTACTTGGGCTTATTACAATCTCTTTTCTTATGACCCGGTTGTTCACATCTCCAATGTTTTACCTTCCCTCCTCCCCCCACCAGCCCGGTTTTCCAAGAGTATTTTGGTTTTCCCTACCTTGGAAACTTATGAGTCCAAGCGCCCGTTCTCCCTTCTGCTTTACAATCTCATGGCCAATGTCCGTGTACGTAACAGGCTCCCAAGTTGGCAGTCCTCCCTGGGTTTCTCTGTTCCCCCCGGGCTTGCTCGGGTGTGTTGAGGTGCCATCGCGGAGGCCTCGGGCTGCCGCTCCCTGCTGGCTCCTCGTTCCTTCCTTGCCATTTCACCACCTGCTGCCAAAGCGGGATCTAGAATCTGTGCCGCTCATGGTCAAGGAATTCCTCCAGGTAATTCTGGAACCGCTGGAACACACTCATGAAGCTACATCCAGAACTTGCCGCCATGTTGCCTGCTTCCCCAATTGTTGTACTTACAACCTTGGGCACAATCCAGTTCCCTTTTCAGTGGCATAACCTCTCCTTTCAGAGAGGTGATGGTTGCCTGATTTCTCCATTACTGTGACAGGGTGGGTCCTAGCAGTTCCCACCAGGATCAGACCCCACCCCACCCAAGTAGCCAGGTCCACACCAGGAATTAGCCCAGTGTTTTTTATAGACAGTGCCACATTCTTCCACCCTATACACATAGTTACACTTCACTCTCCCACCACATAGGGTGTATTTACACACACATTTCTCCTGCATGTTTGCTGTTACATCCTGAACTTTCTGTGTGTCTAAGTCACTCAGCCAGATATTAAACATCTGGCTCTTTGAACTTCTGCGTAGAACTTCGCCCAGAACTTGTGTGTGTAAAAAGTTCTCCTGGTAAACTGCTTTGCTCCAGGCAGCTGTGGTCACTTGGTTTCCATGGCAGCCCCTCACATCTACAGCTGCGGCTACTTTAGGCTGCGTCGAGGCAGTGTTTGTGTGAAGAATGCATCTGGAACTTACTTGTGGACTTTTAAACCCAGAAGATTGAAATGCCCATAGTCCAGAGCTCCCTGCTCACGTCAGCCCTCTTGGCTCCTGCTCCTACTTCCCAATCAGTTCCTAAGTCCACAGCTTTCTTGCCTCTCCAGCAGGTGTATCTTTCTGTCTGTCTCTGCCATCTCCACCCAGTTCCCCTCTGACTGAGGCTGCTCTCCCACGAGAGGGAATGCGCAACCTTTGGCACCATGGGAGTCAGTGACACGCAGCTCCTGTCTCATGGGAAAGGCAGAAGCGCGGGTCTTTCAACAGCAAACATGCACGTCAGGCAAACTGCAAGAGTCAGTGACATGCAGCTCCCATCTCATGAGAAAGGCAGAAGTGTGGGTCTTTCACCAGCAAACACATGCATCAGGGAGACTCTGCCCGACATGCGTGCTTGCTGACAAAAGACCTTCACTTCCGCCTTTTCCACAAGACGGGAGCTGCGCGTCACCAAATGCTGCGCATTCCCTGTGGTGGGAAAGCAGCCTGCGTGAGACAGAGGCTTTTCATAACCCTGGATTGGCTTGACACCCCCCCCCCCCCCAGTGCTTGGCCTCTTAAAGGGCCATTACCCATTTGAGCCTCTGCTCTGCCACATTACCTGACGCTCTCATAGGCTAAAATGGAAGTGTCAAGTAAAAAAATGACCAAAGGTGGCAGCCCTAGATGACCCCCAAGTTTGGTTCGCAGTACAATTGTACCCTCCTCCCCCCCATTCCTCAACGACCATTGCCCACACTCGCTAGGCCAGCTGGAGTGACTCCAAAGTCCAGGAACTATTTTCACAGCTAGTGCTTCATTGTAAGTAATTGGTAGGTGCACTTGTAAAGTTCAGTCCAGAAAGGGTGCTTACAATCTAGGATCGACAAGGGAGGGAAGGCAAGGGAACACAGGGTGAGGGGATACATTGGCCTTAGGTGCCAATGCAGGCCCTGCAACATGTATTTTTCATACCTGTTCCTTAAAATTTTGCATTTTTCAACCCTAGTAGAAGGGGACCCAGAATGAGAGGAAGGTGGAAGGAGCACCCATGAGCACTGAAGTCTGTGGGGTGAAGAGCTAGAGAAAGCCTGACAGACTGGAGAGAGATTTTTAGGAGGGATTTGAAATGGGGGAGGGAGCAGAGTGTGTTCAGGGAGGGGGTTCTAGCCTTTGAGACAGCACGAGAGACGGGGGTGCAATAGGCAGAGATTTTCTCCTATAATCTATCTCACTCACCCCCCACACTCACGATGCATGCACACATCCCCGTACACACAATGTGCATGCACACGCAAACTTGTGACACTCACGTGCACACACCCTCACACAATATGCATGCACACACACACACTCGCAATGTATGCACACACCCTACACACACTCGAGATGCACACGCGCACACCCACACACTCATGACTCATACATGCACATCCACACACTTTTGGCGTGCATGCACACACACACTCATGATGTGCACACCGTCTCCCTTATGATGTACATGCATGTGCATGCACACACTCACGATGCGCGTGCACATCTACACCCACACTTGCGATGTGCATGCACTCACTCACGAGATGCATGTACACACTCACCCATCCCATACTTGCAACATACACACTCACACTTGCAAAAGACACACACGACATGCATGCATACACATACACACGACATGCGTACACACAATGCACTTACACACACACACACTCACGACGTGTATGCGTGCACACACTCATGATGTGCACACAACCCTCTATACTCGTGAAACGCATGCACACTCATGGTGTGCATATGCACACAGACACACACACTTGTGATTCACTCACACACACACACGCATTGGGGTTTTTTGTTTTAATTTATTTAAATTTCTACCCTGCCCTTCCCCTAAGGCTCAAGGTGGTTTACAATATTAAAACCACAAGATAATTAAAATCCCTTTCAGGCCGAAGCCTGAACATATTCAGGGTTGGGCTCTGATGGGGGAAGGGAGTTCCACAATACTGAGGAAGCAACTGAGAATGCCTCTCCGTGTCTATAAAATACATCACATTTTTTTTTGCCCTTTTGAACCCCCTCTGCTGAACTTGTCACTGTTTGTCACGCAAGTCCAGACCTTCCCACTAAAATTAAGTTCCATGTTCCATGATACATGCATTCCCGCCCCCCCCCCAGCCCCTTTTTAGTACATATACAGGTGATAAATAATGCTATTGCATTACATATAAGGAATCTTTTTTTATTTGTCAAATATAGAAGTTTGACTGAAGAACAAGTGTTTAGAAAGATCATCATATTTTCAAGACGAACCCTCAACTTTTTTTCATCGTTTAGGAAATCACCAAAATACCAAAGTGAAAAATAACAGAACAACTGAAACTACCAAGACGGAGCTCCAAGAAAACAGACACAAAATAGTTATATGACCCACCTGGTTGGAACCGAATTGGCTAGTGCGAATTTGACCAATAGCTTTGTTTGGTCGGAGAGTTGTTTTATCTCTACCCTAGTTCAGGAGGTGGGGAAGTGAAGGGGGGATTCTATGTGGAAGAACAAAAATGTGAAAGAGTCGGAACAATGATTAAGTAGAGCATGGCTATTTCAGTTGGGTTGAGGGGATTTGAGCAGCACGTGGGGTAGAATACAGGCAGTTCCCACATCACAGGAAGAAATGCTAGCCAACATCTGGTCAAGATTTACTCATCAGCTGAGGCCCACTGCAGGAGCAGGCCCAGATGACTGTACCTCGCCTGAGTTACAAAGTATGAGATCTGAACTATCATGCAAACATAACATACTAGCCATGGAGCAAAAGGAGATGTTTAGCACAAGGCGTCTAACCAGGAGGGAAGTACCTAATGTTTTTGTTATTAGAATAATGAAAATGATTGCTCCTTCTTTCATTTTCTTTATTCAATAACAAAAATGAAAGAAGATAAAGAACAATAACGACGTCTGGCTTTCTCTTTCATGATTCTGGCTGGGAAGGACTGCAGGCAGGTTTGTAAAATCAGGACCCTTTAAGCAATATTTCTGACATTTGCCAGGGATACTACCATGGGTGAGGGGTACAATCTATCCAAATCTCATCTAAATTGGATGGAAGACAAAGATGTTACAGCCAGGAATGGGTACACAACTTAAATTGCTTATCAAATAGGGCCCCTTTATCCAGTCTTTCTGAATCATGGCAAGTATGATCCCTTAGGTGAGGGGTACAATCTAGCCACATTTCATCGGAATCAGATGGAAGACAAAGAAGTTAAAGCTAGAAATGCCTTTCCCATTGAAACATGTAAAACAAATGAAAGATAATTACAAAAATATGAAAACAAATGACATTTTAATCATGAAAATGGAAGAAATAACAAAAATGAAACAAATAAATAAATCTGTGCACATCCCTGCCTAACAGAATGGTGGATTTATAAGGACTCTGTGTACAAAATTGTATCATATGGGACTGCTTTTGTTAAACACAAGTATCAAGATTGGTTTGACAACAGTGCTAAGGAGATATATCTTCTTGGCCCCATGTATCAAGCTTATCTTACACAGATCGATTGCAAAGGCTCACAAGAAGAGAAAACTGCCCATCACCTTGCCGAGCAACAGAAAATGGTGAAGCTACCCGTTAGAAAAGAGAATTGGAGGATGGACAAGGTGGCAGAGCGCCAAACAGCACTGGAAAGGGAGAACAGGAAGCAGTTTACAGTGGAGGGTAAAAACAGATGTGACAGTAGCAAGACGCCACCCCAGGGCGGCCACTGCAGCCACCACTCCTTGGGTTGGTGGGGAGGGCTGTTCACAGGAGCAGGCCTGCCCCCATAACCCAGGCATGGGGGCTGCTGTCATAGGTCTCTCCATGCCCTGGGTGGGTAGGCCCAAGGAGCTGTCCACAGGGGAAAGGACTCCCAAGTCCTGGATCCCTACTGCTCAACAGGATTGGGTCCCTGGGAAAAGCTCTCGCCAAACAGCTGATTGGGGGTGCTCTGGGCTCCTCCGTCAGCTGTTTGGTGCATGCACCCGGCCTGCCAAACAACTAATGGGGGTACTCA
This sequence comes from Sphenodon punctatus, assembly GCA_003113815.1. Classification (NCBI taxonomy): domain Eukaryota; kingdom Metazoa; phylum Chordata; class Lepidosauria; order Sphenodontia; family Sphenodontidae; genus Sphenodon; species Sphenodon punctatus. The sequence goes on from QEPC01001301.1 coordinate 1,092,716, forward strand.
AGGGAGCTCCCCCTTATCTCTTTCATGCGCGCACCTGGCACACCAAACACTGGGGGAGGCACTCGGGGGGGGGGGGGGGGGGGGG
>QEPC01001301.1:1095505-1126010 GCA_003113815.1 Sphenodon punctatus
GGGGTGCGATGTCACCAATATGCTGATGATACTCAGCTGTACCTCTCGTTTTCAACTGACCCAGGTCCTGCTGTCTCGTTACTCTCCCAATGTTTGGAGGCCGTGGCAAATTGGATGCGGCAGAGCAGACTGAAGCTCAATCCTGATAAGATGGAGGTGATGGTGGTGGGAAGGGCAGGGGAGGTGCTGTCCCCCCTGATAGGGGGGATTCACCTGCCTGTTGCTCTTCAGGTTTGGAGTCTGGGGGTGGTTTTGGATTCGGGCCTCCGTCTGGATCAGCAGGTGGAGGTGGTGGCTAAAGCCGCCTTTCGCCAGCTGTATCTGGTACGGGGGCTTCGACTTTACCTCTCCGGGTCTGATCTGGCCACTCTCGTCTATGCCTTCATCACCTCGAGGCTAGACTACTGCAACGCGCTCTACGTGGGGTTGTTTCTGTTTCGGAGGCTGCAGCTAGTGCAGAATGTGGCAGCCCATCTCCTGATGGGGACGGGGTGGCGGGAGCACATAACACCGGTGCACCGCACTCTGCACTGGCTGCCTATAGCGTACCGAGTCAGATTCAAGGTGTTAGTATTGATTTACAAAGCCCTGAACGGTCTGGGCCCCCCATATCTCGGGGACCACCTCACCCTCCGCACCTCAGAGCGATCCCTCCGGTCCACCAGGGGCGCCTTTCTGGAGGTCCCCCATGTAAGACAGGGAGCCACAATGGAGAGGGCGTTCTCGGTGGCCGGGCCGTGGTTGTGGAACTCCCTCCCAGAGGAGGCTTGCCTGGCCCCGGGTCTGTTGGCCTTTCGACGTATCTGTAAGACTTGGCTGTTCGCCCAGGCCTTTGGAGGGGAAGGGGGATGTTAATTTTTGTGGGGGGTGTTTTAAATTTGTTTTAATTATGATATTGTAGATTTTTTATGTTTAAAAATTGTTTTATATTGTGTTCGAAGCCGCCCCGAGATGCCGTAGGCATGGGGGGCAGCATATAAATATAATGAAATAAATAAAATAAATATTAGCCCAGGAAAGGACCATAGGTAGATAATGTACCAGCAGTATTGTTAACAGTGAGGGATGATTGAGGTATTGAGCTTCTGCAGAAATCTTGCAATGACATATGGGTGATTAGAACTTGGTTGGATGATGGGATGAAGGGAGTCTTGCGTAGAGAAGAGGTTACAAAACAATATTGCACATATCTGAAACACCATCTCCTCCCTTAGGCTGCCATTGTGCCAGTGCCCCCTGGTGGGAGGCTCACAGCTGTCGGACTTGGGCCGCCAGCTTGCCTCCCCCCTGGGGCGCAGCCGGTGGCCATGCCACCGGCTTCTGGATGGCGGTGACACCAGGGACTCCTCCCCTGATGCAGCGTGCACTGGCAGTGCCACCGGACATGCTGAACACCGGCGTGGGGCCCTCAGACGCAGCTGCGGGGACCACATACTCTGTGCGTCGCTCAGCGCACCTCCAGGCACACAGCAGGGGCGGGGCCTCGCAGATACACACCAGCACCAGAGATCACTCGGCGCTATTGACTGCAGTAAAGAGACCGGCCCAGAACAAGAGCTAAGTGCTTGTGTTTATGTTGTGTACTGTGCATTGTGTATTGGATATTGTAGAGTGTGTGTATTGGATTATTTGCTGGAACCCTCCCTGTTGCCCTTGTGTGTGTGCATGTGGTGTGTGAGAGCTGTGTGAACAGTAAAGAGTGAGACACCTCCCTGTTCCCCTCCCCCCTTCCCCCCGGGCCAGCAGTGTTTCCCTTTCCCCGTCCTGTGTGCCAGACCCTCCCTACTCCATCGAATATCACACTGTCCTTCCCTTTCCCCCCTGTTGGTGTGGGTTATATGAGCAGTGCGCCTGGTGAGTGGCCTGAGGCTCCGTCCAATGCTTGGCGTCCTATGTTGACAGGGATCTGGTCTCACTGAGGCCAAGAGATCCAAATACTATCCTGATGGGTATTTGACCCCCAATTGATTCATACTAAGCCAGGGGGCCGGGCGCGTGTGTGAGCTACTGGGGTGCAAGGAGACTGGAAAAGTGTAGTTCTTCCCCCTCTCTTCCTCCCCCCCAAGACTAGCCCTTCCCGGTGACACATTGGGTGTTTTTACACACACATTTCTCCAGCATGTTTTCTGTTACATCCTGAACTTTGTGTGTCTAAATCCCTCACCCAGATCTTAAACATCTCACTCTTTGAACTTTTGCATAGAACTTCTCCCAGAACTTGTGTGTGTAAAAAATTCTCCTGGGAAACTGTGTTGCTCCAGGCAGCTGTGGTCACTTGGTTTCCATGGCAGCCCCTCACATCTACAGCTGCGACTGCTTTAGGTGGCCTCAGGACAGTGTGTGTGAGAAAAAATGCATCCGGAACTTACTTGTGGACTTGTCAACCCAGAAGATTGAAAGACCAGCATTTTAAGGTGTGTGTAAAAATGCCCATTGTGATTCCTGAAATCAGCTGGAAGTGCCCTCTTGCAGGTACCATCTGCACATCAAGTTCATACTGCAAGGGCTCAGAGAGAGGCATTTGTGGTGGCTTCCCTTGGAGGAGAGAGGGCTTATATACTGGTTTGCAGTCAATCAGGAAGCTGAGAGGTGTGGCAGGAAACAGAAAGAGGGGTGTGGCCTGGCTAGCACAATCTTATACAGTTGCCACCGGTGATGGTTTTTTACCTGACACTCCCATCGGCCAAAATGGAAGAAAAAGGACTGAAAGTGGCAGCCCTATGCACCGAGGAATGGTCGGGTCCAAGACAGGATGCAACAATCTCACAGGAGGCTTGGCCAATGCTCCAGAATCCCATGGGGCCTTGGTTTGAGGTGGTCCTTCCAAACAGGCCCTGTTGTCAGAAAACGGAAGGTGTAACCGTTGTACGTTAATTCCATCAAGCGCAGAGATGGGTATAACTTCAAGCAAGTTATTATGGAAAGAACGGTATTGAGCTATTGTAGAAGGGGATGTTCAGCAAGGTGATGGATGGATGGACGGGATTGAGTGAGTCTGATCAGCAAGGGCTCAGCTGTTGAGTGCTTGAAGTTAGTGATGGATCAAGAAAGGCTCTGATCATTCTGCTTTGATGCCACCAAGATTCAGACATGAATAAATGTGTTTTAACGACTTACATAAGCCATGCCCTCCTTTGTTATTTTTCCTGATGCCAATAGGTTAGCATCTGCTAGATCCTAACTCATCAAGAATAGATTTGCAGAGTATTGTTGCACATATAATGTAGACCACAATGAGAGAGGCCGATACACATCTGGGCATTTTAAAAATTGATTTAGTTACTTATTTTTGTTGCAACACTAAGCCTACATTTTTTTGTTTCTATTGCTGGTAAGGGGCTCCTTAAAGTGATACTAGGGGTGTGCATTTCATTTTGGTTATTGCAATAACTAAAAGGAAAATGTAATTTTCATATTTGTTATTGTAATAAATGAAAACAAAAATAATAGTAATGAAAATAACAAAAAATCATGTTGGTTATTATTTTCGTTATTATCCCTAGAATTAGGCAGAAGCAGGAGCACTGGGGCCATTTTTCAATGGAATGCACCCACGCAGGTTCACCGCTCCCTGGGATTTTGGAGGTCCCTTCCTTCTAAACCTACAATTCTATTAATTAGAATCAGAACTAGAGGTGGAAGCGATCCATCAGGCTGCTCAGTCTAGGAGAATGCTTTATAGGGCATGGTCTAGTCCCAAAGGGTGGGTCTCTGACCACAGGATCCGTTTGCATCTTAATTCTGCTTACTGTCTAGTAGGGATGGGACTCTGGGCAAAATTTCAGTTTCAGTCCATTTCGGTTTCGGTTCTCATGGATTTTGGTTGTTTTTCGGTTTCGGTACTATCGGATCTTTTGCATTGATTATTGTACCGGATTTTTAACATTGCATTTTTTCAATGGGGGACAAACCGCAATGTTAAAAATCCTGTACAAAAATCAGTGCAAAAGCTCTGATAGTATCGAAACCGAAAAACAACCAAAATTTCACAAATGGCCATTTTCAGGTACTTTCGGTTTTATCCAAAACCGAAATTCCCATCCCTACTGTCTGGCATGCGGCCTAGGTTTTATTTCTTTTGTTTTAGCCCATTACTTCTAATTGCATCCTCTATGTCCCAGTACACTAGTCATTCCTTCCTTGGTGTTCACTGCCTTGCATTATTGGTGGGACTGCAGTAATTGTTTCCACTTAGTCATGCCCAATGCATTTAGCTCTTTACCTTTACATCATCCCATTTACATCTTTCCCTATAAAAGAATCCCCAATTGTGTATGTTACTGGTCCCTGAGCTTCCTCCACTGTGTCAGTGTCTTTCTGGGAAGGTTGTACCTAGAAAAGGTGTCATCTCACCAATAGTCATGCATGGGACTGAGACAAGAGCAAATGTTCCTGTTCCGCAGAGAAATCTTGATTGTTCGGGAGTCCTTGTGAGTGTTAGTTTCTTCAGTTACTGGTGATTTTGTGCTGCCGCTAATTCTTTTTTGTCACTTTCTGGTACTTTTTGTCAGTTTGGGGGACTTTCTGGGATTTTTTCATCACTTTCTGGGAATTTTACGATAGTTTTACAGCAGTTGTAGCTATTTCCAGCAGTTTCCCTGTACTTCCTGTCCCAGAATTTTTATTAGTTTTGATTAATTTTACAGATTTACTTGTGCGTACAAAATTTGTCACCCATTTCAGTGTTGTTCTCCATGCATTTAGGGTAACTTGTTACAGGCTCCAGACCTTTGAAGACCAAAGGTAGGTAGTAAATTTATTGGACTAGCCTGAAGGCCATCTACAAATCACAGCTCAGTAAAAAATAAAAAACAAGATAGAGATACAAGAATATATATACATAAAGAGATAGTAAACCCATAGGCAACAAAATATTCACCATCTAATCAAAATCAGCTGGATAAATTAGAGGTCACAAGACTTGAGAATGTCCTCATTTTAAATGTGGCATAACAGAACTTAACCATCAAGGAAGTTGAAACATCATGATCTGAAAGCCAGTTGATGAACAAATTATTCTGAGAACAGAGTGGGGCGGACGCTGCCAGGGCTGCAAGGTAGTGTTCTCGTACGTTAAAATAATAAGAGCAATCGAAAATAACACATGAAATAGATTCAACAACTTCCAATGAACAAAAGGGAAAAAACTTGACTCATAAGCAGGGACCCGAGTTGACTGCATTGCTGCAATTTGCAGTGATTTTCGCAGAATCAGCCAATCCTTGCAGAATCCTTGCAGAATCAGCCAATCCTGACCATGATCCAAGGGTAAATAGGCCCCTAGGAGACGAATTGTGGGTGGGTGGGGTCTGAAGGCCCTATGTTTGCGTGAGGGAGGTGCTGAAATTCCAGAAGATTTGAGTTGTGTTTGATTAGCAAAGTTGTGATTCTATGTCAAACCTATTGCAAATTTGCTTCCCAGCATGCATAGTTATGCAAATCAAGTTAATTATGCAAATATTAATGCTCGTGGTGAATTTGCAGAATTTAAGATTTTTTGGTGCAGTCAACTCAGGTCCCTGCTCATAAGGGATCCCTAGATATCTGCCTTCCATAATGGCCGAGGGTAGAAGACCAAATATAGTGAGAGTGAAGATGTATCTATATTTTGAGTCAATAAGTTGAAGAGAGGTTGCCCCTCCATTAGGAATTGGAAAAAAACACTATAGAATGGTGCATCTTTTTACAATGCAACAATCTCAAGGGCCCACTGAAGCTCCTGATTAAAAATTCCTGATTAAAAATGCAGTAACAGCCCTTTCATATGTAAGTTGTAATAAATAAACATCAGAGAACCCAGAAAAGGCGGGGGCATAGCACAAGTGGGAAGAATGCGTGCTTTGCATGTACAGGTCCCAGGTTCAATCCCCGGCATCTCCACTTCAGGATCCCTGGTAGCACGCCTGGGGGAGGCCTCTGCTGGGGGCTTGGAGGGGGTCTCAGGTAACATGCCTGAGACTCTGGGAAGAGCCAGATTTGGACCAAATTTGAAACCCCTGCTGCCGTGTCAGGTTGTGACAATACTGGGCTAAGATGGCCCATTGGTCTGACTCAGTTAGGCAGTTTAGTTTAGTTTAACCCCAAGGAGTTAAATAACACTGTAATAGCGGGGTTTGCACCTCGCTATCTCCGGGACCTATTTCAGGGTGACCTGCCTCCGAAGTAACCTCAGGTGGGGACAACATTTTAATTTTCTTATTAAATAAACCCTTTATTATTTACCCTCGCTTAGCACACCATCTAATCTCTGTACATGGACCTCATAGGAGATCCCTCCTATGTTCACTCCCAGAACCACGCATGGTTCCACCCGCACACCGGGCTTTACATGGCTCTCATCCCTGCCCCCTTTAAGTCTTTTTATAGGGCTTCACCCACTTTAAGTCTTTCTTAGTCCTCTTACTTCCAGCTTCAGGGCTTTTCTAGCCCCTTGTCAGACTCCCTCCTCCAAGGGGTCTAGCGGGCGTCCCTGCTCTCTCTCCCCAGCCCTTCTGGGCAACCAATCGAATCCCAAGTCCTTGCGCCTTAGCGGGCAACAGGTGTGGACCAACCTGTACCCTGCTTCGCTCAGGCGGCAACACCTCCTCTTCTAGGCGGCATTGCCGCTACTCACGGTCCCAGCCCATTCAGTCCGGCAGCTTCACCGCTCCTTTTCTGGTTTTCAGCCTCCTGCTTGAGCCTTCCCTCACTGGCTCCATCCTTCCCCTTGCTTAGCCGGTACGCTAACCCACTTCTGGGTTCGGGGCCACACCTTCTCTCTCAGCAGCCTCAGCTGCCGCTTATCAGTTACAGGCAGCGGATTTAAAGCCTGCATTGCCTGGAGAGCCACCACCAGCCGCTCCTTTTTTTAAAGGGCCAACCCTTGCTGGCTAATTGGAACAGAGGCGCCCAGAGGTTCCCTGTTACAAAACACCAAAACACCCTTCTCCCAAGGCCCCCCAAGAGATGACAAAATAGCCTCCCTAGATAGGGCTACAGGTGGATTCAAATGTAAACACAACCAGAATTTAGCTATGGCAACTTTGGCAACAACTAACAGTCTGTTAAGCCCAGACTCAGACCTCAAAAGAACAGAAGGTGTAGACAGTTTCCAATTTCTCGAGTTAATGCAAGCCCCTAACTGCCACAGCATATAGTAATTGGACTGGGAGTTTAACTTTAAAAACTTTGATAGTGGGTCCAAACAACTTACCCCCTGCAATTATAATAGAATGAAATAATCCCTTTAGCAGTATTCCTTGCTCTATCGATGGCAGTTTTGTACTGGGTACACCAAGAGATGTTTTTAGTGAAGATGACACCTAGGTATTTATATTCTGTCACTTGCTCAATGTGAGCCCATAGACCAATAATGATTCGTATGTTGGGTTGGGCGGGAGATGACCATGACTTTGGTTTTAGAATAATTCACTGACAAATATTCAGTGACACAAAAGTCATGGAAACCGGTTAATAACCTGCTCAACCCAACCTGCGACTGTGATAGCAGAATTGTATCATCTGGATAAAACCGAATGGGTAATGCCCTCCCTCCCAGGCATGGAGGGGGAAAAGCTGGATCGTTAAGTTTTTCAATACTCCATGAATGTACAAATTAAAGAGTAATGGGGTTAACAGACACCCTTGCCTAACACCCCGGTCTGTGGGTATAGGGTTGGACAAACGATCATGAGAAGACCAAAGACTCTTTGGTTTCAGAGTTAACACCCATCGGAAAGGAGTATGTCCCCCCTCACCCCCAGTACAATGAGGACACCAGACTCAGTTGTACAATTATTCCAGCTAGTACCTAACTCACCATATCTCTTCTTAACAGCAGCCACTGTAAACAAAATAACCTCTACTATAACATTTACTGCTTGTGAAACTAGAGCTGAAGCAAGTACCTGCAAAAATGGCTATACCCATTGAATTTCCAGTACCTGCATTGACTCGAAAATATCAGATATAAATCAGTACCCGGTTTTGACCCAATTCAAGAACCCAATGTCTAGGAATATTGACTTCTAGTCCCATAATATCAAGATGCCATCCCAATTTTTTGGGTTTTCGTCCCTATTTTTTTATCGGTAACCGAGGAAAAAAGAACAACAGAAAACTGATACTGGAAATTGCAAATTTTGTGGGAATTTGGGCACCTGATCCTGTGATCAGGTAACCATTCAAATACCCAATACAGCACTTAAAAATGCGTGTATTACGTGCGGCTACCAAATTAGGTACCTGTTTCAGTTTCTGGTCAGCTTATCAACATATTTTCCCTACGCTGCTCTTGAAAGAGACTGAGCGGCACTGGGATTTACTCTACATGCAATCTAACAAATGCTTTAAATACCATGGGCTACGATCCACCAGCCACTTACTCTGGCTGGCAATTTCCAAACTGTGATCCAAAATAAACCCGTGTTGAAAAACCGCGTGCCTCTTTTAATGATGAAGCTTTCGTTGTGAAATGCTGGCACCAAAGGATTCTCTCTCTTTGCTTTGAGCTAAATCCGTACGGTACAGAAATAGGAAGGCTGCATGATAGAACAGATGCTGCAGCAGTAGAGACTGGTTGCATTCAACTGTTGACAGCAAATGTCACCCTGGACAATTAGCCAATAAAACGATAGGCCTGGCTGTTTACAACAACTTAAAATAAGATGGGCTGTTGGCAAACCAGAAGACGCATTGGACTGTTAGGCAAAATGAGTGATCTGGGATGGTGAATGGCTTTGGGAATTGGGTTCTAGGCCAAAATTGGGAAACCTTTTCCTTCACACCAGGGGTCACTTTGAAAATTCATATCAACTCCGAGCACAGCGCAGATGTTGGCGGCAGGGTGCTTAAGGGGTGCCATCAGGAAAAGGAGGGTGTCATGGATCTGTGCCATGGATGTGTCATCTGTCTTTGTGTACATGATCATCAGTTCTGTTCCCTGTCCCTGAGCTGATTCTTTCAGTGCTGGGGGTCAGAACTGGATTCAGGGGCCAGATCCAGGAACTGGAAGGGGTCAAATAAAAGCAAGTCACAGGCCATATTTGGCCCCTGTGCCGGAGTTTCCCCCACCCCTACTCTAGGCTAATCAGGGAAAAGACAGGAGCCCAGAGACCTGACGACGGTAATTTTTTTTTTTTTTTTAAATTTCAGTGTCTTTGGGTAATTTCAGACATTACAAGATCACAGTCAACCACCTGTCTCTTATACACATCTAGATGTGTATAAGAGACAGCTATCTGGGATGGGCCAAGAGTAACGTCTGTTACCTTGGCCCATCCCAGATTGTGGCCCAGACCATGATACGGGATCGGGCGCAGCACCCGGATTAGCCACTGCACCCACCCGTCTCCCGGAGGGTGGGCGGCTGGGGGAGTGCGGGGCTGTGCGGCCGCACATTGCACCGTGCAGCCCTGCCCCCTCCCCGCACAGCCCCGCCCCCTCCAGAATCAGGCCAGCACGTCTAAAGGACGGCCAGCCTGATTCCTGACTGGGATCTGAAATGGATTCCGGTCCATAGTTCAGCATGGCGGGCCTCCGGGTTCGTCACATCTGAAATTACCCTTCATCTCCTTAATTTTCATAGAAAGCTCAGAACACGCACGCACGCACACAAACCCCTTTCAGAAGTCACCAGAATAAAACACAGTAACCGAGGACGAGGTGGGAGCCATGATAGGAGCCACTTCTCTTCATTCAAAAAGGAAAATGAGTTGACGGCCAGATTCTTCGATTTTCCCCAGTACAAAGACGTTTACTGAATTTTGATCCATCAAAGATTTCCCAATTGGACGAAAACCTTGGCCACCCCTGTGTAGTGCAGCCCATCTACATCTACTGCTGAATTATGAAGTTGTGCTGCTTAGTGCTTACTCTTCTATCTCTTGGTCCAACCATGTACAACAGAAATGGCAGAAAAGGAATTTGGGAACAGTACTATAATTAGGGGAGAAAATGTAGTCTGATGGTGATGACCAAAGACCTTGCTTGGGCCCTTCTATGCCCCATTGAAACACTTAAGATTAGCCAAGAAGAATCTCTTGCTAGTTCCATCATTGCACCAAGTTTGTTTGAGGAAGGTGCAACAGGCTCACAGTGTTTTACAGGACCAGTGACCTGGGAGAGGGCTAGAGGAATGGAGTGTTGGGCCTTTAAGACTTTCAAGTCTGGGGTGTTTTTTTTGGGGGGGGGGGTCATAAGGTGTGACAGTTTTAAGATTCAGCTGGTGGGTTGGATTTTGGTGGAGTTTTGGTGAAAGGGTGGGTCATGTTGGAAGTAGGTGGGATTAATGTTAGGTAGGGTTAACTGCATTTTCGCCCTCCTAGAGTGAGCTGGGGGGGCCAGGGGATTGGGTTAGGGTGGGGAAATGTCTCCTCCCAGTGAGAGGGAGGTAGTTTTTCCTAGGGAGAGGTTGTTATGTATTCCCCTGTGAGAGGGGGGGAATACTTTTTGGAGGGGGTGGGGGGTCTCCCTCGCCATCGGGGTGAAGCACCTGTGAGGGGAGGCCAGGGTGACTGGCTGGGGGGAGGACCACAGTCATTGGGGTGGGGGAAGTCTGGTCCTTCTGGGCGGTTTGTTACCTGTCCCTGTCACCACCCCAGGCAGGTGGTGAGGTGGTTCTTGATCAAGGGGCCCCTGATCTGAAGTTGATGCTGTTGAATGTGAGGTCGTTTGCCAATAAGTCAACAACAGTCCATGAGTTAATGCTATGGGGGAGATACCCCCAGATCTTGATGACCGCTTGCTTGATGACTTCATTGCTTTTTGGAATACCTTGCTGACCAAGGCCATAGACTGAATGGCTCCTAAGTGTCCATTCCCCTGCATCGACACTGCAGGCCGCCATGGTTCACAGAGGATCTGCGGTTGCCAAAACAGGAAGGGTGGTGGTTGGAGTACTGATTGTGCCGATCGTGTGCTGAAGCTGACAGATTGCAACATAGAGTCAGTTTAAGAGCCTATGCCATGGCTGTGTGGGCAGCAAAAAAGGAGTTTTTCGCTGCCCTCATAGCATCTGCAGTGTCTCATCCAGTGGAGCTGTTCCTGGTGGTGAGGGGGTTGGTCGGTCCGGCCTCCCTTTACCTGGAACTGGAATTTCCCAGTGCCCACTGTGACATGTTTCTGGATTACTTCCCTCACCCTCCATCTCTCCTCTCCTTCTCCCACTGCTGCTGTCTTCCCTGATTCTCCCACCCCCTCCTCCAACACTCTTTCCCAACCTTCCCACCCCTTATTTTCCCCCTTGCCTATTCCCCCTCCGCCCCCTCCCCCTCCGCCCCCTTAACCATTCCCTGCAGGCCCCCTCCTCCCCTCCACCCACCCTTACACAGCCCCTGCAAGCCCCATTGCTCCACTTCCCCCAACCTCATCCACATTCCCTGCCTTCCCCCTGATCAACTCCCCTTCTCCTGCTCCCTCTGGAACTGCCGCTCTTCCGTTAACAAAGTCCCCTTCATTCACAACCTCGTCCTTTCTCGCCGCTTTCAACTCCTTGCTCTTACTGAAACCTGGATCACTCCCTCTGACTCTGTCACCCCTGCCACCGTCTCTTCTGGAGGCCTTTCATTCTCTCACCAGTCCTGCCCCGAAGGCCGGGTGGTGGCATGGACCTTCTCCTGCCAACCCGTCGATTCCAGGCCCTTTCCCCTCCCCCCCTTCCTCTCCTTCCCTTCCTTCAAGGCTCACTCTGTGCATCTCTACGCCCCCCCCTTCACCTTCGTGTCGCTGTCATCTACCGCCCCCCCTGGCCCCCTTTCATCTTTTCTCCCAGACTTTGAATCCTGACTTACTTTCTTCCTCTCCGATGATACCACCGCTTTCATTTTTGGTGACTTCAGCATCCATATTGATGCACCTTCCCAGCCCTCTATCTCCCGTTTTCTCTCTCTAACCTCCTCTTTTGATCTCCACCTCTGGACTGATTCCCCCACCCACACCGGCGGCCACTCTCTTGACCCCATCTATTCCAGAAACTGCCCTGTTGTTGACCTCTCCTTTGACCTTTGTCCCATGTCTGACCATCACCTCGCTTCCTTCAACCTCTCCCACCAACCCCCATCTTCTTCCCCAGCTCCACGCCCCTTCCGTGATTTGCAGGCTATTAACCCTTTAGATTTTGCTTCCTTCCTCTCCCCCCTCGTCCTTCCTGTCTTCTCCTCCTCTTCCCGACACTTCCATCTCTTCCCTTAATGCCTCTCTCACCACGACCCGACTCTCTTGCCTGCCCCGTTCTATGGGTCGCCCAAACCCCCATCCTTGGCTCACCCCTACCATCTGCTACCTCCACTCCTGTACCCGGGCTGCCGAACACCTCTGGCGCAAATCCCGCTCCCACCCTGACTCCCTCCACTATAAATTTTCCCTCTCCTCCCTCTCTTCCGTTATCTCTCTGGCGAGGCAACACTACTATGCCTCCTAGGTTGAATACTAGTTTCGTGACCCTTGCCAACTCTTTTTCACAGTTGTCTCCCTTCTCAAGTCCCCCTACCCCCTCCGCCTGCTTCCCTTTCTGCTCAGAATCTTGTGTTATTCTTCACCTCAAAGATTGACAAGATCCGCCATGACATTGCTTCCCACCCATCTCCTCTCCCCGCTCCCTCACCACCCCTCCCCTCCCTCCTCTCCTCCTTCCCTCCTGCCTCCCTTGATGAAATCTCCTCTTTGCTCTCTTCCTCCAACCCCTCCACCTGCCCTCTCGACCCAATCCCCTCCCGCCTCCTGACCTCCATTGCTCCCACTCTTGCCTCCACCCACTTCTACATGTCATTAATCTCTCCCTCTCCACTGGCTCCTTCCCTTCCACCTTCAAGCATTCCACTGTCTCTCCCATCCTCAAAAAGTCCACCTTTGACCCCTCTGACACCTAGTTACCGGCCGGTCTCCCTCCTACCCTTCGCCTCTAAGCTTCTGGAATGTGTTGTCTACTCCCACTGCCTGGATCTCCTCTCTGCCAACTCCTCCCTGGACCCTCTCCAATCTGGCTTCCACCCCCTTCACTCCACTGAAACTGCCCTTGCCAAGATCACCAATGATCTACTTGTCGCTAAATCTAAGCACCTTTTCTCCACTCTTGTCCTCCTTGACCTCTCTGCTGCCTTTGACACTGTTGACCACTCACTCCTAAAGGACTATCTTCGCTCCCTTGGCTTCTGCGGCTCTGTCCTTGACTGGTTCTCCTCCTACCTCTCTGACCACTCCTTCAAGGTGTCTCTTCCCAATTCCAACTCCTCCTCCCTCCCCCTCTCGGTTGGGGTTCCCCAAGGCTCTGTCCTGGGTCCACTCCTCTACTCTATCTACACCCTGTCCCTTGGCAAACTCATTGCCTCCCACGGCTTCCAATATCACTTCTATGCTGACGACACTCAACTCTATCTCCCCAGTCCCTCTCTCTACTCTTCTGTCCAAGCTCACCTCATCAACTGTCTCTCTGATATCTCTGCCTGAATGTCCCAACATCAGCTCAAGCTTAACATGGCTAAGACTGAACTCCTTATCTTTCCTCCCTACCCTTCCTATCCCTCTTCCCTGTCCATCCTTATCAATGGGGTCACCATGCGTCCCGTTCCCCAAGCCCGTAGCTTGGGCTTCGTCTTCAATACTCAACTTTCCTTTAAACCTTACATCGACTGTTGCCAACTCCTGTCGTTTTGCCCACCATAACATTGCTTAGATTCACCCCTTTCGCCCTGTCTCCTCAGCCAAAACCCTTGTTCACGCCATGGTCATCTCTCACCTTGACTAATGCAACCTCCTCCTTGCTGGCCTCCCCTGCTCTCACCTGTCCCCCCTTTATCTCCATCCAAAACTCTGCTGCTATGGTCATCCACTCAGCCCATCACTTCGACTATGTGCAGCCTCTCCTCACTTCACTGGCTCCCCCTTCCCCAATACATCCTTCACAAACTCCAGGTATTCACTTACAAAACCCTTCACAGCCTGGCTCCCCCTTACCTCTCAGCCCTAATCTCCTTACACACTCCTACATGCACTCTCTGCTCCTTCTCTGCCCCCTCCATCGCTCTCCCTTGCCTGCTCCCCTAACCACCTTCGTCCCTTCTCCCTTGCTGCCCCCATGCCTGGAACTCATGCCCTGCCCACATCCGCCTTGCCCCCTTCCTCCGCACCTTCAAATCCCTCCTCAAAACCCACCTCTTCCTCATCGCCTTCCCCAACGCCTGTTAGAACTTTCCTCTCAATATTTACTTTCTGCCCTCCTGCAACCAAGCCAAGCAAGTGCACCTGAGACTTTGCATCCTCTTGAATGCTATTTATCCCTTGTCTCTCCCTATGTCCCTTCTCCTTGTCTCCCCCCCTCCATGTCTATTAGACTGTAAGCTGTAGGCAGGGACCGCATCTTTCTTATTGTTCTGTAAAGCGCCAGGTACACAGCTGGCACTATACAAATACTAATAAATAAATAAATAATAAAAATTGCTCATATTGAACATAACGTCAATGCTGTGTTTTTTGCAATGGGAGAACTAGAGGCTCTGGTCCAGTTTTGTGGATCAGTTTCCGTGGGTGTCACCCATTGATGCAGAGGATGTTCTTGGGGTTATTAGAGCCACCACTTGAAAACTGGACCCATGCCAATCCTGGCTGGTTAAGGCCAGCAAGGAGACGCTGGGGCCATTGCTGGTGGGGGTGGTCAATGCCTCCCTGCAGGAAGGCAGATTGCTGGGCTGCCTCAAAGAAGCAGTGGTATGGCCTCTTCTCAAAAAACCATCACCTGATGTGGACTCCCTCACCAGCTATCTGCCGGTCTCTAGCCTTCCCTTTTTAGGGAAGGTTATTGAACAGGTTGTGACTTGGCAGTTACAGGAGCATCTAGACCGCTTTGGTTTTCTGGATCCTTCATAGTCTGCCTTTCACTCAAGTTATGGAACTGAGACTGTGCTTGTGGTTTTGGTTGATGACCTTCGCCATGAAATGGACCAGGGTTGGTCATCTCTCCTGGTTCTATTAGACCTGTCTACGTTTTTTTATACCGTTGACCATGAGATGTTGGTGACTCACTTACAGGGCTGAGTTAGGTTAGGCAGGACTGTTCTTAAATGGTTCTGTTTCTTCCTGGATGGGAGAACCCAGCGGGTAGTGCTGAGGGACTGTTCCACATCCCCCCATGACCTCTTGTGTGGAGTCCCACAAGGTTCTATTTTGTTCCCTTTCCTGTTCAACGTGTATATGCAGCTGCTGGGCAAGGTCGTGAGAGGGTTTGGTGTTCAGTGTCATCAATATGCTGATGACACCCAACTCTACCTCTTACTTTCATCTGACACACGTCTAGCAGTCTTGGTACTTATTCTGTGAGGGACTGGATGAGGGTGAGCTGTCTGAAGCTGAATCCTGATAAGATAGAGTGATGCTGGTGGGTAGTGATGAAGGAGTGGAGGCCCCCATCATTGATAGGTGTATCCCTCAAGTTTGCATTCTGGAAGTGCTCCTCGATTCTATGATCCACCTGGATGTCCTGGTGGAGGCTGTGGCAAGGAGCGCATTTCACCACTTACATCTTTTTCAGTGGCTTCAGCTGTTTGTTTCAGACTATGACCTGGCCACCATCATCCATACTTTCATCACCTCAAGACTGGACTAATGTAACATGCTCTGCATGGGGCTACCCATGGTGACGGCTCAGAGATGACAGCTGGTGCAGAATAAGGTGGCTTGTCTCCTTATGGGGGTGGACTACCGGGAGCACATAACACCAGTGCCCCTTTCTCTGCACTGGCTGCCTATAACCTCGATGTAACCAAACCAAGTGCATGCACCTGGGACCTTGCATTTTCATTAATGTTACACTCTTTGTCTCTCTCTCTGTTCCCCTTCCTTTGTCTCCCCCCCACTCCCGTCTCTCAGATTGTAAGTCCATGGGCAGGGACCATGTCTATTCCATTACTTTGTAAAGCACCAGGTACATTGCTTGTGCTATATAAATACTTGCTAATAATCATCATCATCATCTTCTTCTTCTTCTTCCAGGCCCGATTCATGGTGTTGGTGTTGACCTATAAAGCCCTACATTGTATGGGTCCATCATACCTGCGAGACCACCTCACTCCCCAGGCTCTGGATCGGCCCCTGTGGTCATCAGGGAGCACCATTCTCAAAGTCCCCCAGGGGGCAACTATGGAGAGGGTGTTCTCAATGGCTGCTCGAAGACTGTGGAACTCCCTTCTGGTGTAGGCTCGGGTGGTCCTGGACCTTTCCTCTTTTTGACGTCAATGTAGAACTTGGCTGTTCCACCTGGTGTTTGGCGAGGGCGATGGGTACGGTGGGGGGTTGTGGGTTAGGGAGGGTTTTTTGTTTTGTTTTTGCATGGTATATGCTCCACCATGGGTTTTAATTTTATATTTATTATTGTTTTGTTATTGTATTTTATATATTATAATGTGGCATTTGTTAGCTGCCACGAGTTGCTTTAGCAGGAGGGGGTGGGATATATATAAATAAATATATACAAATAAAATAAAATAAATAAATAAATGGCACTGTAATGAGGTATCTGATGAGCAGCTGGGCTCAGACACAATAGAAAGCCCAGATGTGAGGAGAAGAGAGGAGGTTCACTGTGTGTGAAGGACTGGAGTGAGCCGAGCATTGTGCACAGCTTGCAAGACAGTTGGATGCTCTTCCAGAGGGAGTGAGGAAACAGCTCCTCAGCAGGCTGGAGAGAAACCTGAAAGCAGGACTGAATGGAAGTCCTGAGAGACTAAAGATGAGCAGCTTTACCAGCTAACACAACCAACAGAAAAGCTCTGGAGTGCAGGTGGAATCCACCCAGACTACTGTGCTATTGAGGGAGGGTTTGGCTTGACTGGGTCAGAGATGCTTTGGGGAGGAACCCCCTGGGTACCCACCTGTTTGTGGGAGAAGTCTCTAACTTGAGTGGACTGGAAATGGCTATAAGGGATGCTGGGAGGCCAGTTACTGAACAGTAAGGCTGAAATGGTGGATTCTCGCACCTCCCAGTGAGATCTTGCGTGTTCTCAACAGGGTTTTTAAGAATCTCGTGAGATTCCTGAAAAAATGGCTGCTTTGGCCATTCTGGAGAGAAAATCTCACAAGAGTCTCGAACCCCCCCAAAAGCTCTGCCCATGTGCTAAATGGTTGTTGCAGTCATTCTGCGCATGCACACCCCCTCCCCTGGGGCTATTTTTTAGGGATGTGAGAACAGAGTTTGGGGGTTTGGTGCTCGGCCTGAACTCGGGGTGTTTGGGCCGTTCACAAACACCCTGAACCCAAACTGCCCCTGCCTGAATCGGCCGAACAAAGTTCAGGTTTTGAACCTGTTCGGGTGGCGGGCGAGGGATGGGGGGAACCTGGTTTTCCCTCCCCCTCCAGGTTGCGCGGGTGGAAGGAACGCCAGGGCTCACCTCCCCCTCCCTGCCCAGCCTGGTAAAAAATAATAATTTTTTTAAAAACAAACCCCACCCCAAGGATCGACCTACCTGGTGGGGCCAGGGGCCGGGCTCTGGCCCTGGGTCTGGCTCCGATGGCATTCCGGAGCACTTCAGGCCTCTTCTAGGCCTTCCCGGACCTGAAGGAGGGCTTCCGGCCCCTCCCTTTCAGTGATGAAGGGCCGGAAGCCCTCCTTCAGGTCCGGCAAGGCCTAGAAGAGGCCTGAAGTGCTCTGGTGTGCCACCGGAGCTGGACCCACTGCCGCTGCCACCACCGGACCCAGGACCAGAGCCCCGGCACCACCAGGTAGGTCGATCCCTGGGGTGGATTTTTTTTTTTTTTTTTTTAAATTTTTTACCAGGCTGGGAAGAGGGGGCGGGAGGTGAGCCCCAGCACCCCTTCCACCCATGAAGCCTGGAGGGGGGAGGGAAAACCGGGTTCCCCCCCACCCATCTGACTGGTTTTGGTGAAACTGAACAGGTTTGGGCCAAACAGCCCAAACCTGAACGGTTTGGGGGCGTCCGAACCCTGAACGGGTCAAACACCGAACCCCCCGGTGTTCGCACATCCCTACTATTTTGCACAAGGGCATACCATTTTGGGGGCCATTCAAGAATCTCAGTAAGAATGGTGCCAATAATGCTGATTCTTGTGAGATTCTCGAGCTGGAGAATATTGGTGAGAATCCCATTCTCGACAAAATTATCAAGGGGCTTGAGAACTCGTTTCAGCTCTACTAAACAGCCACCCCTAAGCCAAACAGAGTTGAGGCTACAAAGAGCATAGTGTGGTAGTGGTCCAGCACCAGGGTGTTGAGGAGCATTAGGGAGGATTGTACCCCGCCCGTTGCTACAGAAGGCCAATTAACAGACATTCTCAGTGGCGGTTCCACAACTCTGGTAGCCTCATACCCTGGAGGTTTGCCAAAGTCCAAGCATTTTTCAGTGGTGAAGTAAGCCATTTTCATTTGGCCAAACATCTGGCAGTCAGGGCTAAGTTGGGGGCAAGGTCATTTTAAAGGGAATATGTTATAGGGGTGGGCAAAGTTTCCTAATCCTAAGAGTTTCCCCATCCAGTTACCACAATGGGGCCAAAAAGCCACATGAGGTTCTAAAGCCACAGTTTTTGTGCTTCTGCTCTGTTCCTATATATATACTGGCTATTATTGTATATGTGTTATATCCATTTTAGCCTTTGGGATAAGGCAGTATATATATTGCCGTGAGACAAGAGGTCGTGAGAGAGTTTGGTGTTTGGTGTCATCAATATGCTGACAACACCCAACTCTACCTCTCATTTTCATCTGACCCAGACCAAGCAGTCTTGGTGCTGACTCGATGTCTGGCAGCTGTGGGGGACTGGATGAGGATGAGCCAACAGAGGCTGAATCCTGACAAGACAGAGATGATGTTAGTGGGGAAGGTGGTGAGGTTGGCATTTCCCATCATTGACGGGGTTCACCCACCACTGGTTTCTCAGGTGCATAGTCTTGGAGTGCTCCTCGATTCGCAGCTTCACCTCGATGTCCAGGTGGAGGCTGTGGCGAGGAGTGCGTTTCACCAGTTACATCTGGTGCAGCAGTTTCAGCCATACGTCTGATGGTACACTGATGGTGCCGCTATCATCCATGCTTTCATCACCTCAACACTGGACTATTGAAACGTGTTCTATGTAGGGCTACCCATGGTGATGGTTTGGAGACTGCAACTGGTGCAGAATGTGGTGGCCCGTCTCCCTATGGGGACGGGTCACCAGGAGCATATTACACTGGTGCTCCGTTCTCTGAACCGGCTGTCTATAGTCTTCCTCGCCTGATTGAAGGTGTTAGTGCTTACCTATAAAGCCCTATACGGCCTAGGCTGCACCTACCTGCAGGACCGCCTCATTCCCCGGGCTCTAGATTGACCTCTGTGGTCGGCTGGGAGCACCCTTCTCAAAGTCCCCCAGGTATTACGGGGTGGGGGGGGTGACTATGGAGAGGGAGTTCTTGGTGGCTGCACCAAGGCTGTGGACTCCCACCCGGCTGACCCCGGACCTCCTCCCCTTTCAAAGAAAATGTAAAACCTGGCTGTTCCCCCAGGCTTTTTGGCGAGGGAGATGGGTGAGGGTGTGGGGCTGGAGGGTTGGGGAGGGTTTAATATAATATATATTTTATATTTTTAACATTCCCCAGGTTGTGATATGTTTTAATATGTATTTATAGTTATTTAAATTGTATTTGTATTTATTTTTATTGCATTTTTATATTTTTGATTACTGAACTGTTAGCTGCCCCAAGCTGCTTTGCAGGAGGAGTGGGGTATAAAATGATTAAATAAATAAATAAATATTGAAAGAGAAAGGGTCTGCCACTGGCTTGGCATGTGAAATCTTTCCTGAATCACATGTCCATGGCCTTCATCTTCTCTGGATTACAGACTTTTTTCCTAGTACATTTCCACCCGGGAACTTCACTCCTCCTCTGCCAAGTCCCAGTCTTTGTCTGTCTTGCCCATGTAGACTGTCAGATCTTTGGAACAGGGTTAGTTTCTTTACTATGTATTTATTTTTTTAAAAAAAATTATTTTATAAAAGATTTCTATCCTGCCCCTCCAGCCCACAGGGCAGCTTGGGGAGGCGAACAACAATTCAAACATTAAAACAATTCACAGTTAAAAATCCCATATACATAAAAAAGACACAACACACACACCCCAAACCACCCACCCTACACGCCCCCCCCCTCGCAAAAAGCCTGGCGGAACAGCCAGGTCTTACACAAATGTCAAAATGACAGGAAGATGGGGGCCAACCAAGCCTCCTCTGGGAGCGAATTCCACAGTACGGGGGCAGTGCACAGTATGAGGACAGTGGCTGGCCCAAATGGAGTCTGAATGAGCTAGTATCACACAAATGCTATTGTTTTGTTTTATTTATACCGTGCCAGCAATGTGTGTAGTGCTAAACAGTCATGATTACTGTCAGAGACCCCCACAAGGGACTTACAGTCTAGAATGGACAAGGAGAGGGCTGGGGTAGACAGGGATACATTCATGAAGCTGATGCATTGCAGGTGTAGCTTAGTTACAGGGGAAGATTGGGGGTCCTGAAGGATGGGACAGTACAAGGAGAAGTATAATGGAACAACTGTTGGGATGAGGAGTTAAGGAAGGTCTGGTAGAAAAGGTAGGTTTTTAAGGAGGGATTGGAGGTCATGAGGAAGGGAGCATAGCATGTGCATTCAGAGAGGGAGTTCCAAGCATAGAAGGCAGCATGGGGGAAAAGGGTTAAGATGGTTTAGGGAACAGGAGATTGTGGGACAGGGGAGGGCAGTGGCAGAGGAGGAGCAAAGTTCTTAGGTGGGAACATAGCGGGAAAGAAGACTGGAAAACAGGGAGGAGCAAGGCCATGAAGAGCCTTGAAGGTGAAGCCAAGGAGTAGGCCTAAAATGATGAATTGTGGCGAATGCTATTTGTCAGGAACAGGTCATTCGCCTTCATTCACGCGACACAGAAACTTACCAGATATTCCGCTGTTTTGACCATCTGTTGCTAATTTTCACAAGTTGAGCAGAGCTGCTACAGGGCCGAACCTAAGCCCGGTGCGCATGCCCCAGTGGCTGTGGAGATGCAAACGTGCCAGGGAAGTGCCCTAAAACTGTCGTAAAACTGTCATAAAAGTCCCTAAAACTGTCAAAAATGCCAGAAAATGACAAAAAATGACACACACACAAAAGAAAATGCCAGAAAGTAACAAAATTGATGGAAAATCACAGGTGCAGATATCAGCAATGGTGGAAGTGTGGAATCACCGGAGACTGACAAAGTACTGACAAACTTTGACAAGCACCCCCGAAAGGTCAATATTTCCTTGCGGAATGGGAACAGCCCTGACAAAGAGTTGTCTCAGCCCTGACAAGGAGTTTGTGCTGTGTGTGAAAGGGGGGAGGGAACAGGGAACAGTAGTCATGCCAATAATAAGCGTATGTAAGTTTTAAAGATAGTAATTATCCCTATCAAGCCAAAGTGTCTCCACAGGTTATGTCTGAGGGAGAGTATGTCTGAGGGAGAGTAGGGTTCAATATTATTTTACTGATGTAAAATAGCAGCTTTTCCCTCAGACCTAACATAACATCTCATTCTTCTCCTGAGCAGATTGTAAAAGTAAACTGAAAGTAGGAGCATTTTGGTCTTGACAAAAGCAAAAGCAGCCCGGAGACTGAACTGGCATTTTAGCAGTAATCTGGGAGGAACTGGAAAAATCTGAAAAATTCATTAAAGGGGAATTGAAGTTCCAATTTCAGATATTCTGAAATATCAATAGGAGATTAAAGTTGGAATCGCTGTCTGATATAATTTCAGCTAAAGCAATTCTCTTAAATTAGAGATTTTAGAGAAAGCTTCTCGGGAGCATTTTGATTTCGCCACCAAAGCAGACATTAGCTTCCGATAAAGCCGCAATTATTGGTCCCTGTCTTCTTCTGAATTTGGAGGCTGGCGTTAGAGAACCAGTTAATCATGTTCATTCCCACCAATTATATGGAATCGAGGAGCAGCTGTATCAATTTGGCCTCTTGAATTTTTAATAACATGCAAAAGGGCAGTTTTCAAGCATCCAGTCAGGCTCCCTGAGGAGCCCCTCTGTACGGAATCCAAATCCAGGTTTGCTTGCCAGTTTCTCTGCAGGACGGCCTCCTGCCAGAGGAGAGGCTGGCTATGCCTCCTTGCTGCCAACCCTCTCTTTCAACGACACTGATATGAGAAGACAACATAAATATATTTTGGAACCAACAAATGTGAATCCTGCTGACCCTTGTTCCCTTGATGCAGAAATGATAGGAAGTTCAAAGTCAAAGTGTGGCTATAGCAAGCACCTTCTCTCTTTGCCGGTGTAGCCTAGTGGACAAAACGTTGGACTTGAGCCTGGGAGAGTAGGGTTCAAATCTCATCTTTGCCATGAGCTCACTGGGTGACCTTGGGCAAGTCAGTGGGTGCTTTTACACAGACTGCCCCCATGCTTCTGTTCCGCCTCACACCTGGGTGGTCCATAGGTGGACTGCCAAGGTGTGAAGTGGAGCAGGTGGTGCCTGCTCTGGGACAGCTCCACTTGTGGTGCTCCGGAACATTCCAGAGTGGACCACTCGGATTGGAGCACTGGACCATCTACTCGGCGGTTGGGCCACTGCAGCTCCACTTGAGGCCAGGGATTACCCTGGCAATGGCATAGAGCTGTGGGCAGCAACCTAGAGCATCAGGCGAGCCTCCCGCAGCTCTACGGTGTGGGGGAGGGAGGTGCCACAAGGCTGGACTATGGGTTGTGGCAGCTACCTGACAAGGTTGTTGTGAGGGAGAAGGTAGTAAGGATCAAACCAGGGCTGGCCTTAGAATTTGCAGGTGCAATGCTAAAATAAAACGTGGGACTTCGATGGCCTCGCCCTCCCTAAGCACACACCCCTTAATGCCTTCATGCAGGGCCCTGATCCTCCACCCTAATAAGTGAGGGGTGGCAGGGCCCCACAGGAAGCAGCCACCCTGGAGGCTGAGAGTCACAGGCATGAGGAGAGCCCCTCAGAAATAGCTTGTCCTGGGGCCTCAGGAGTGCTGGACCAAGGCTATTGAAACTGGCTTTCTTGAAGGGCCCCCTCTGACCATGGGAGTCAGGGCCTTGGCCCCTCTTGACTTTGATAAAGGCCTTGGCCCCTACTGGCTCTAATAAAGGCCCAACACTGAAAGGGATATAAACATCATAAATAAAAATATTTTAAAAGTGGACTCCATTGTTCCTTTAGGCTCAACCTTACTGTCAAGTTTGATGTGGGCTTATCGGTTCCTTTTCAGAACCCTATTGAAACTGGGGGCTTTATCTTCCTGGCAGACGTCTCAGCTTGTTACCCGAATGCAGAAGTGGGCAAACTGTGGCTCTAGAGCCACACATAGCTCTTCAGCCCCATTGTGGTAAATGGATGCAGCCCTCAGGAGTAGGAAACTTTGTCCACCCCTGCCCTAATGCATAAAAAATTGTAACTTAAAATGAAATTCAGGATGAGTGTCCATCCCTGTAAGGTTTAATGGAGACATGGGATGCAATGCACAGAACTGGGACTGGCCAGATGAGACTGGGATGAGTGCTGTGCTTACTTTGTAATACATAAATTGCCACGGCCCAAGCCTGCACCATAAGCCACTCCCATTAACCATAAGCCACTCCCATTAACCATAAGCCACTCCCATTAACCATAAGCCACGCCCCCACTAGAACTGCAACCTAATACCAGAAGATTTTAACACTGCTGATGAATCGGTGGTGACTAAATCAACCTGGCCCTGTTTGGGCATCATTGATTCCTCAGTGGGAGGCAGCAACCGGAGCTGGATCCTGTCACATTTAAAAGACTACTTCCTCCCCGACAGCGCCTCTCAGCCAAGTCAAGCCCTGGACGAGTGGTGCCCCCACCCTCACATACATCTGTATTCCAGTGCAGAGGAATTTTGGGCTAAAATTTGAGGGGGATGCCAGATCCTCATGACTCATGTTAGCTCCACCCCCATGACCCTGAAACTGCAGGGGAAGGAAATTTGTCCCCCGTTAGAATTACACCCTTGGTTGCCACGTCCCTCTCAGAGGAAACCCAGAGGGACAGGATCACGTTGGAACAGGATCACGTTGGAGTTAGGGAGCTGTGGCAGGATACAGCCAGGGAGAAAGGCTGGCCCTTAAAATGGACTAGCTAGCACCTGCAAGTTGGCAGTAGCTGTGCAGGGTGTGACTGAGCCAGCCCTAGAAGACTGAAGGCTAGAGCTGAGCTGGGAGCTCACTCTGGGGAATGGTGAGGGAGGCAGCAGCTAGCAGGGAGCTCTGCCTCTGACCCAGCCCTCAACCGGAAGGGGAGGGGAAGGGTTTTCCTAGGAGCTCTTCTGTGAAGAAAGCTGCCTAAGCAACCAGAGGTTTGGAGGCTGCTGAGGAGACAGGAGCTGAGGAGGGGCTCTGTCTCCAGCCTGACAAGCTCCAGGAGGATTTCCTGAGTCTGAAGGTCTTGCTGAGCTCCAGGAAGGACTGTGCCTGGTCAGCCAGAGCCTTGGGGCGCTTTCTGATGTTACTTAATATGCACTCTTTGGTGCCATAGGGAAGTCTGAAACTCAAATGACGCATGGCTTCAGTCTCAGGAGAAGGGTGGAAGTACGGTTCTTTGCTGGCCATCCTACATGTCCATCAGGGTAGTAAAAGCCTACTCTTCCGGACGCACATGTTTGCTGGCAAAAATACGCACTTCTGCCCTTCTCACAAGCTAGAAGCTGCACGTCACTGGAGTTTCAGACTTCTTGGCAGTGCCAAAGGGCGAGTATTAAGTAACGACACAAGGCACACTTGAACCAGCGGGTCCAAAAGAAGCCAACGTTGACCCAATGGTGGCCCTTTCCCCTCTTCATTCTCAGAGAGAAGCCCTGCTGGGTGTGAGTATAGAGACTTTGTATATGGAGCTGGATGAAGATGAAAGACTGGACTATGTGTAAATAAAGAGACATTTGAGTAATTCCCCAAGGGACAGTGTGAGCAAGTTGATCATTCAGAGGCTCTGCGAGTGCTCGGGCCCCAATTCTGCCATTACTCACGGTGAGGCAGCCCACTCTGCTACAGGGACCAAAGGGGTTGCCACACCCCTTTCTCATGGAACGATGTCATGATGTTCCCCAGGG
Organism: Sphenodon punctatus; assembly: GCA_003113815.1. Lineage (NCBI taxonomy): Eukaryota > Metazoa > Chordata > Lepidosauria > Sphenodontia > Sphenodontidae > Sphenodon > Sphenodon punctatus. The sequence continues at coordinate 1,120,558 of QEPC01001301.1, forward strand.
GGGCAAGCCATGTAAAAGGTAGAGGTGTGCATCTGAAACATTTTCATTATGAAAATGAATGGAGTCCCATTTCTGTTCGTTAACTAACGTTACAAAAATGGCTGAGTAAGCAAACGACTGTCATTTGCTTTCATCCGTTTCCGTTTAAAAATTAAAAATAAAATAATAATTTTAAAAAAACCTGCATATACACAAAATGGCCACCGGGGCTGTCTGCACATGTGTGTCCTTTTCCAGAATGGCGCCGGCAGCGTCGATGCCATTTTGGAAAGGGGCAGCCATTCTACGCATGTGCAGAATGACTGCCCCTTTCCAAAATGGTGCTGATGCCGCCGGCTCCATTTTGGAAAAAGATACACACTCACAAAAGCGTGCTTGGCAACCATTTTGCCCATGCGCAGTGGGGGGGTGGGGTTGTTTTGTTTTTTTTAAATTAAGAATATATTTTTTAAAACAATCACTGTGCATCTGCAAACTCTTCTCCAAAATAGTGCCTGAAGCATCAGTGCCATTTTGGAGAAGGGCTGTTCACACACAGAATGGCCCAGGCACAGTAGCCGTTTTGCACGTTCACAGTGATTTAAAAAAAATCTTTTTTATTACTATTAAAAAAAAATCCAACCCTGAAAATAAATATTTTCTTTGTGAAAACGCTGAAAACGAAGGCTTTAAATGAAAATGCAAGCTTAAATGAGAACGAATAGGGTGCCTGACTTCTGTACGCCCATAGTGCAGCGGCTGCGTCTGCACGTCTCGGACTCCGATCTTCCCACCGTCATCCATGCATTTGTCATCTTAAGGCTGGATTACTGTAACACTGTCTACATGGGGCTGCCCGTGGTGATGGTTCGGAAGCTGCAGCTGGTGCAGAATGCCGCTGCCCATCTCCTTACGGGGATGGGCCACCAGAAGCACATTCAACCGGTGCTCCAGGCTCTGCAATGGCTACCTATTGTCTTCCAGGCCCAGTTCAAGGTGCTGGTTTTAACCTTTAAGGCCTTAAAAGGTCTGGGCCCAGCCTACCCTGAGGGGATGCCTCACTTCCCGAACCCTGGGATGGCCCCTGAAGTCGTCGGGTGCCCATGTTGGTGGGAACCAACAGGCAGGCATTCTCGGCGGCCGCACCTGCGTTGTGAAACTCGCTCCCGGCGGGTGCCCGTCTCAGCAGCGCTAATCTCCTCACCTTCTGGTGCCAATGCAAGGCATGGCTCTTCTGCCAGGCTTTCAGTGATGAGGAAGGGTTTGGAAGGTGGGGGTTGTTTATATTTTTCGCACACCAGAATGTGTTTTATTGTTCTTACTGTTTTTAAAAATAGTTGTATTGTTTTATACTGTATTATTTTTGTTACTATATATTGGGTGTTTGATTAGTGCTGTGAGCCCGGCCGCCTAGAACTGCTTGAGGCAGCAGTAGATGGGATGTAAATGAATAAAATAAATAATCAATAAATAGGAAAAAGGGGGAGGAGCAAAGGTTCTTTCACTCGCCCTTGCTGACCTAGTCCTGCCTTTGCGGAACATTGCGATATTGTGGAATGCTATAGGGGCAGGGCAATGACAGAAAGAAGATGGGAAAATTCCTGCAGCCCACCCCGGTTTTGACATACCCACCCCAAGAAAACCCAGTTTCTCCAGTTTGGTCTGGCTGAAATAGGGGCTTCCCTAAATGCAGAGAGGTGTTAGCCCTAGGAAGGCATACGGCCAATGTCCATCTGTGGCGAAGAGTCCCAAGACCCCCTTACTTCCTTGTAGGATCAGTATCGTCTACTTCCCATCACTCTCTTCTTTCCCCAAATTCCAGGCTTCAGACATCTCCTTCACCCTTTATTACACCACAAGTACAGACTTTTCATTATTTACAGTGACCCGTTCTCTCAATGTCAGCCTCTTCCCCCTTCATTACTTTGAGACTCGGTTTTGGGTTCATACCTTTGGGGCTTTTCCGCCCTCGGCACTGCAGCTCTAGCTCTTGTCTGCTTGCTGATTTGGCTCATTCCCTTGGGCCCTTGCTTTCAGGACCCTAGTCCCAGCATGCAGCCTTCTGTCCACTTCAGGAGCTGTAGAAAACTGATGACTCCTTCTGCCTCTCCCCTTTTTATAGTGCTCCAAAGGGGTGGAGCCAAAGTGATGGGCAGGCTAGCTTTAAAGGGCCACATCCTGCTTATTGCATCGTCCCAAACCTAGCTCTGTCCCCTGTTCAGGTGGTTCAGGACAATAGGCCACTGCTGTGCTTGGTGTAATGCTGGCAATCTGCACACTGAGGGGAGGTCAGGGCTTCCACTGCACCAGAGAATGGAGGGTTGTGGAGCCACACCAATGCTGGGACTGGCCTGTCTGGATCTTGTAGGATCAGGTCTGTGAACACAAGCAGAAGCAGTGTTGACAGCATGCTGGCCACAGGCTGCAGTGGTGGGTTAGCAGCATGTTCAGTAGGCTTGACTGTCTTTAACTCATCTTTTGCTTGCCTTATTGTATTGGAACTGCTAAGACCAGGAAAAGGGACATGCCCCCCCCCCCCCAGCACTCTAAAAAAAAGATAGTAGAACTAGAAAAAGTCCAGAGAAGGTTAAAAAAAATGCTTATGAGTATGGAGCAGCTTCTCTACAAGGAGAGGCTCAATAGGTTAGAGGGGTATGACAGAAATGTATACATTCATGAGTGGCATGGAATGAGTAAATAGGGAGTTGTTGTTTACCTTCTCAAATAGTAATTTGAGATGCTCAATGGAGCTAATTGGCAAGAAATTTAAAACAAAGAATAGAAAGTACTCCCCCCCCCCTCCCAACACACAATTAAGTTGTGGAACTTGTTTCTAGAGGATGTGGTCAATAAGGATGGGCGAACGCGGTTTGGAGTTTGGACCGAACTCGGTCTGTTCGGTCGAACGAACCAAACTTCTGAACCGAACCGAATTTCCAAACTCCGTTCTGTTCGCCCGTCCCTAGTGGTCAATGTCAATAGTATGGCTGGGTTTAAACAAGTTCTTGGAGGATATTGTCTACTGATGGCTATTAGCCAAGTAGGTTGGGGGATGTAACTTCTGATTGTTAGGAACTGGGAGTGAACAGCAGGGGATGAATCATTCCATTATGACCTGTAGGGTATTTCTCCAAAGTGACTGAGAATGGCTACTGTTGGAGACAGCACGTTCTAGGCTTGATGTATCATTGGTCTGACCCAGCAAGGCACTTTTCATGTTCTTACAGGCCTTGAAACCAAGGTTGGATGCCTTTCATAAAAGGTTCTATTCAGCATCCACTGAGTGAAACCCGATAGCCAACTGGTTCTCAGAGCTTGTTTCCCTGGACCGCAGCTGACCCTCAAGCCATGGTAAGTGGGCTGTGGAACAGGGGTGGCTGGTGGGTTTGGAGGCTGGAGGGGCAGTGGGTGGGTTAAACCCGACGAAAATAGGCCGGCGAAAGGCCGGTGAAAATAAGGGCGGAGCCTAGTCTAGGGGCAGAGCCAGGGCAATGGTAGGCGGAGCCAGGGCAATGGCAGGTGGAGCTAGTGCATAACCCAGCAGCAAGGAGTTCCAAGGGTTAATGTTGGATGGACATTGCATTACTTAATGCTAGGAACGCTGCTGTGTGAAACACTGCTACCGGGGAATAGAGAACCCTCTTACTGGGGTCCTGTCCACTCTCCTCTCTCTTTCCCACCGGGTCCAAATTAACCATAGTAGGTTAAAAAAGTAGATCACGTTGCCATCATCTACCTTTATCCTGAATCCTCGATTTTCATGGCATGCTTGGCCACCTGTAGTCTTCTGAAGGTGTAGGCTTTGGGACAAGCCTTCCTTCTGGCTTGGAGAACTTGGGAGGACTGAGTTAGCTCCCTGTTCTGTGACAAGCCAAATCAGAAGAGAATGAAAGGGAAGAGAAGGAGAGGACAGAGGGGAAGTAGGAGGGAAAGGGTTTGGTTTTGGAGCACGAGAAAAGGAAGGGGGAAGAGATGGGTTCAGTGGGGAACAGGGGGAAAGGGTTTCCTTGTTGTCTGTAGCCTTCTCTTCTGCCACGCTCCTACCTACAGGATCAGATCTCAGACAAACTAGATAGAAAAAAGAAGCAAATTACTTTAGATGTTTGCATTTTGAATGGCATTTTTAATTTTGCTTCTTTGTGAACCTCTCCCCCAAAGAAGAGGTCCAAGACCCTCCCAATCCCCATGCCATCACTTACCATTATCCTGAACACTCTTCATTTTCATGCTCTCTTTGGCTGCCTATAGTTTTCTAGGGTAGGTTCCCAGTCCATTCACTGCTCAGGTCCCACCGCTGGTCTTCTTGAGGCCTCCAGACACAGTGTAAATTCAGGCTTCATTGGACCTATAGAAGCCCAGTAACTCCTAAAGTCAAACACTGCATCTGGAGGCACAGTGGTGGTGGGGTCAGTTGGTGTAGAGGCCCCTATGGCTGGGGTTCTGGAGCCAACATGATTCGTTGGGGGTGCCCTAAGGCTGTATTGCCTTGAAACCAGGCCCCTCCAGACCAGCATGCCTACTAGCTTCACTAACAAAATACCTGCCCAAGCACACAGGCTCCTTTTAAACCCCTGTTTCGGGGTTGCATTATCAAACCAGGCCCCTCCAGACCAGCAAGCCTAGTAACCTCACCAACAAAATGCCTGCCCAAGCACACACAGGCCCCTTCCTTTTAAACAATGAAGCCTGAAGTCACACTGTATCTGGAGGCCTCCAGAAGACCAGCTGTGGGACCTGAACAGTGAATGGTCTCAACAGGCCCCCCTTTTTTAAACATTTGGCCCCTTTGGGGGCTGCATTCCAAGTAACCCAGGCCCCTCCAGACCAGCATCCCTAGTAGCTACACCACCAAATGCCCATCCAAGCACACAGGCTCCTTTGTATTTAAAGTTTGGCCCCTTTCGGGGCTGCATTGCAAGCAACCCAGGCCCCTCCAGTCCACCCTCAGCCCCCTTGCCCAGACAGACTCCCTGTGTCCCCCCCCCACTTGTCTCTCAGTGCACCCAGTCCCACCACTTAGGGTTACCATAGATGCACATTTTTAGAAGGCACTTATTGGTTCCAATACAGCCTTGCAACCTGCATATCTCATAAGTGCCCTCTTAAAATTTGCATCTATGGCAACCCTACCCATACTCCATGGCCCAGCCAGACTCCCTGAGTCCCCCCACTCCCCTAGTGCACCCCACTCCACACCACCCCTCCCTCATGTCTCCCAGTGCAACCCCCTCCCCCGAACGCCCCCAAGGCAGCTGGCAGTACAATCATATTTATTTATTTCAATTTTATCCAGCAACCTCCAGCTTACAACACACACCATCAACAATTACAATTCCTAATTAAAACGTACGATAACTCACAATTTAAAAATTAAAAATATCCTAAAAATACAAAAAATATAGCAGAACCAATCTGTAGGTAATTACCATATGTGATATATCGTCCCATAATAATCACTATTATAACATCCCCCC
>QEPC01001301.1:1126872-1139447 GCA_003113815.1 Sphenodon punctatus
GGGGGGCAGCGGACATAATGGACATGCTCTGCTGACAGATTGGGGTATGTGTTTTTTTCTTGGCGCAGACTGTGGAGGGAGGCCAGTAGGGGCACTGCCCCTGGCACCCTGTGGGTAGCACCACCACTGCTGTGGAACCAGCCAAATCGACAACAAAATGAAGTCCAGCCTTTGCCAGCAGAGGCATTTTCAGGGACAGGAGCATCCAGGAGGAGGGTTGGCACCGCTCTTGGTTTTGGCTGGAGACTCCAAACTTTGACCCAGAGGTTTCAGGTTCCAGGGGAAGCCTCAATTTCTCTGGACCAGCCAGAGATGCCCCCAGTATTTTGGAGAAAGTGGGGTTTCTAGGGGCTGCAGGGGCGGCCATGTCTGAAAGGAAGCAGGCCATAGGGATTTTCTCACCCCCTCTCTGACAAGATGTCACAACACTCTGCAGGGGTGGGGCAACATGGCAGCCCCTTCCAATGTGGCCCCACCCCTTCTGATGTGACCCCACCCACTGTGAAGTGTTGTGATGTCACAATGCTCTGCAAGGGATGGGGTTATGTCAGAAATGAGTGAAACAGCCCCTTTGCCCACCCGCTCCAATGTGGCCTCACCCCTTTTGGGTCTACTCAAGGAGTAAGGGAGTAATCTCAACCACACATGACCCTCCAGCCCAGAGTAAGCGGTCCACAGAACCAGCCACAGCTACAACAAAGAGGAGACATTTCCAAAGGAGACAAGAGTCTGGGGATGACCTTAATGTGTGTGTGCTGCTGACTAAGGCTTCCTCATGGATATTATAGGCTGCCTCCAGCTCCTCCACACCTTGAAGATGCCCACCAGGGAGATACCAAAGCCACCTGCCTTGTGCAGTGGTGGCTAGCTGGCAATGAGCATGTACCGCACTGCATTGTGGTCTGTGAGAAAGGCCTAGGTTAGAGCTGAAAACAGTATCCTCAAAAAAGAGTATACCCAATAGAATTATGGTACTCGACCTAACCCAGTAACATCGGTACCTGATTAGCGCTCAACCATCTACCCAACTTACTGATTTATTGTCTTTCATCCTGATTTTCTAACTTCTGATACCATTTCTCCGACTTCCTGTGTCTGATTTCCTGTACTGATTTATCATTCACCGATCAGTAAAATTACAAATCAGTAAGTTGGTAATGGTAATACTCAGTGGGTGCAATCCTGCTGCCGGTTTACGCCAGCAGCAGGCGCACAATACAACTGGGTGGCACTTGCTCAGGCGTGCATGCGGCCCCGCGAACCCACACACACTGTAGCCTGGGGAATGGAGCAGGAGCTGCATCTGCTCCATCCCCTGGGCTGTGGTGTGTGTGGGTCTGGGAGGGGAGGGTCGCATCAGAGGGGGGTGCAGTTGCCCCATGTGGTTTACTGCGTGCATGGGGCACATGTGTGCCTGAGCGAGCATGTTCACTACTGGTGGCACAAGTACGTGCCAGCGTAAGTGGCCCGTAGGATTTCACCCAGTATTTTCAGGTAATTGGGTGCCCAACTTGGTACTCGGGTAACAATCAGGCACCTGATAGACTACTAAAAAATGCGGGTATTACCCACAGGTAGCAAATATGCTACATGTTTCAGCTCTAGAAGGCCACTGGTCCAAACTGTTTGGGAAGCACTGCTGTAGCTTGGGTGAGGCAGAAGAACAGAGGAAATGAATGGTGGGGCCGATCCCATGCCTTGCAGGTGTGCCACATGCAACCCACGTGTGCGTCCATTGAGAGCAGACTGTGTCACACAAAACCTGAGCGGGATCCATGTGGATCCAGGGCTCCTCTGCCAGATTGTGGCCAGACTGTAGGCCCGAAACAATGAATTATGGTGAATGCTGTTTCTGTCTGAAACAGGTCATTCTTCTTCATTCGCACGGCATGGAAACTTACCAGCTTTTCTGCTGTTTTTGCCATTTGTTGTTTTTACTCATGAGTTGAACAGAGCTGCTTGGGAGCTTGGCAGATCCCAATCCCCGTGTGTGCCCCACGTGCGCCCCCAGGGCTGTGGAGATGGAAAATTGCCAACTAAATGCCAGGGAAGTGCTGGAAATTGTACAAGTGCCATAAAAGTGCTCCAAAACTTTCATAAAAGTCCTGAAAAGTGACAGAAAACGATGGGGCCCTGAGCCCAGCCCGAACCCTGCGGTAAGGTCAGCCCTGAGCACGGGGCCCTCAGGAGCCAGCTCACCACATCAGTGAAGGGGGGGCCAGTAGGAGTGAGGGAGAAGCAGAGACTCCACCTCTCCCACACTCCATGCCCCCCCACCTGCTGCTTGTCACAGTCGGCCAGGGAAAATGAAGGAGAGAGGAAGAGGCTCCGCCTCCCCCTCATTTCCCCTGGCTGAAACTGCCCCCTTGGATGCCTGACTCCATCTGCAACAGACTGACCCAGGCAGCGGAGGGGGCCTGGCCAACCAGCGTTGCGACGTGCGGGAAAGGCGGGGCCTCTTCCTTCTTCTCTCTCACTTCTGCCGGAAGTGAGGGAGAAGCAGAGGCCCCACCTCTTCCTCACGCCGCTGGCCCCCTCCACGGCCTGGTTGGGACCCAGGCTGCCTCTGGCCTCAGGCTGGAGTTGGCGGCGACGGTGGCTCGGGCCCGGAAAGAGGAGTGACGGACGGCACGAGAGCGGCGACAGTGGATCAGGTAGGGATCTGAATGGCCGCTCGGGCTTGGGGATGGGGGGAGGGGAGTGCCCCTCCACCCATCCCTGAGCCCAGGTCCAGGTAACACCCCGAGCTTGGCAGAGAGCGCCCTCCTGAGCTGGGCAATGCCTCTAAGCCTGGCCACTGGCGGCATCTTAAGTTAGTAGGGGGGGGCCACATTCTTTCCCTGCCCAGGGCCCCGCTTTCACTAAGGCCGGCCCTGGCTATGCTCCTCCTGTGACCAGCACAACAGGCCATGAAACTTGAGAGATGCTCATACTGCTAGACCAACAATTAAAAACATCCAATTAGATGTGGAAATCAAGAGGCCCAAAGCACATTAACACATACCTGAAAATTACAAAGTAAGTTTTATGTTTAGAATATGTTTATTTGTGTTTTATCCAAAACTGAATGCACAGCCCTGTTGCAAAGTGCTTTGAATGCTGAAAGTGTTGTACAAATGAGAAATAATAACAGTCTGTGAAGATGAAAAGCTCAAAATGTGGTCATGTCTAATTAATAGTTTTCAAAGTTATAAAGAATGACTTGGTCAATCTAGCCTTTAGTCCTGCCGAAAAAGGTCCTGTGTAGCTTTACAAATATAGGATCTGGACAGAATACATTTTATCACTCTGTACAATTATTATGCATACATTCTTCCATTCTCCCTCTTCATATAATATACATAAGAAAGAAACTGTCACTGGTAAGGACTTTGGGTCGTTGACTGAATTGAAAGGCTAGTAATATAATCCCATACATGCAAATTCGCCCATCAAATACAATTCTTCTTTCAGTCCTGCAGATATAGATTGTAGGTACACATGGATAGGTTAAACATAGGCCAATACTATTGGACTTCTCTGAGATTTGGAAAGTCAGATATGAAGGCAATCAATTTCCCCCGTGTGATAAAAAATATGCATATCCTTAGTAACCTTTCTAGCAGTAGGTTTATTTCAGATAGGAGTTATAGATGCTTCTCTGATGAAAACTAATCAATATATTAATTTTGCTTTAGATCCACAGCTGTAATAGCCATCTTTCATTTTTATTGCCTTAATCATTGTGAATCAGTTCTAGGAGCTATTGATTTTTTGCCTGCTATGGACAGAATGTTTGGGCTCCATCTCAAAACAGAAAATAATTTAAAAATAAAAAGCATTTAATTCATGAAATATGGAGCCGTGGGCAAATTATGTGTAGAACTGAAACTAATACCTCCAAAACGGGTATACTTGTTGAATTTCTGGTACCTGAATTGACCTAATTTCAGCCTCATTCAAGTACCCGATGCTCCAGAATGTCAACTTCCGGCCCCAGAATGTCAACTTCCGGTACTGATTTTGTGGTTTTCCATCCCAGAAAGTCATCATGTCCAATCCTGAAAAAAAAAAATTCTGTCCCAATTTTTCAGTTTTCCATCCTGATATGCCAATCGGTAAGCAGGGGGGAAAAAAATCGGTATCAGAAATTACTGATCTTGTGGGTATCTGGGTACCTGATTGGTAGGGATGGGACTCCAGGTGGAATTTTGCCCCCCCCCCCCCCAGTTTTGGTTCTTCTTGATTTTCAGATCTAATTTTGGATTCTTCCTTCCCCCATTAATTCCTCTCCCCCCATTTTTTTCTCATTGATTTCAATGAATTTTCTCCCATTCAAGTCCATGGGCTCAATCCCAAGCCCCATGTACATGTGAACAATTCCCACAGGACACAATGTGTGCAACAGGAAGCCACATGGTTTGTGTGCGGCTGCACACGCATGTGGCTGTGCTTCGGATTAGCCTCACCGAGAACAAAATGGAAAAAAAAATCAATGAGACTCCCCCCCCCCCCACAAACGCTTGAACCGAAAAAGAACTGCAATTTCAGTTTACGCTTTTAAAACTGAAACGGCAATTTTGTTTCTATCCGAAACCAAAATTCCCATCCCTACTGATTGGTAAGTGCCTAATGCGGTACTCAAAGATGTAAGTAGTACCCGCAGGTAGCAAATTGCCTTACCGGTTTCAGCTCTAATTGCGAGGCTTGACTTAGACCCAAACTCCCAGTTTATTTCATTATTGATCATCTGTACTGTGGAAGCATCTGAGGTCCCTAGCCAGGGATCAGGATCCCACGGCACTGTGGGTCTTCACAAGCCTCAAGCTTTTGGGTTTCTTGCAACAGATCTATAAACAAATGCAAACTATTGAGAGGGGGCGAGGCATAAGAGGATGAAGGAGAGCATGTGCATGTATCAGAACTGGCAAAGAAAAAGTTTAAAATGAACTTTGTGTGGCCGTCGGTGTGTTGCCGTGTTGTTTGCCGGTACTTCCGCTCTGCCCAGAGTAGGCCTGGATTAAAACAGTATTTCTGTTTTCACTTAACATTTCCATGAAAACAGAAAAGCAATGTCCTTTTTAAATCAAAATTCCAGTCGGAAACAGTTCTGATAGGAATTCTGATTGGGGGGGAATGGCCTCTGCCCATGTCCAAAATGGAGGCAACATGCGGAGTAGCTGATTGCACATGCACAAAATTTCCACCTGGTTGATTGTGCCTGGCCTGAGGGCCATTTGTGCCCACACAATGGCTTTTTGTTTGTTTTTAAATATTTCTTTGGTTCCTATCACCATTGGATTAAATAGTGTCCATTCCAGTTCCTGATCAGAATGGAAGAAATGGCCGTTTCCATTCAGAAATCAAAAGGGCAGGGTTCGAAGTTCAGTTCTAGTCCAGAGAGGCTGGCCATAATTCCGGAACTTTGAAAGTGGCTCACTGCCACAAAAAAAGCTGGGGGCCACTGGTTTAAGCGACAAGACAGAGAAAGGGTGGGTAAAAGCAAAGATTTGTAGCTCCATTTACCCAGCTGTGGAATTTTTATCACAGGAAGAGTTTGTCAAAGCTCTAGGACAAATGGAATGCTCATCATTTTGTTTCAATGCTGTTGCCCCACAACTCCTCTCCCCTCAACTTGCCCCCTCTGCTCCCCCCTTCTCTATGGTTCTTGCTTACAGTTCACTCACTAGTCACTCACTAACTCTCCCAGTCCAGGTGTGGCTAACAAGAGAGCTGTGTGCTCTGATCAGTATACTCAGTGCTAAGAGTGGGGTAGACTGAAAAGCACCTGCTTGTTAAAGCTTCAAGTTTGCTGTCTGTGTCTATCTGTCACTCTGTCTTGTGTCAGGGACAATGGAGATGCATGACTGGGTATCCTAAGGAAGTAAGGAAAATGACTTCCCTTTCCTGGGTAGAGCTGAAACAAGTGCCAAAAAACAGGTATACCTATATCGAAGTCACAGCACATGACTCAACCTGGTAACATCAGGCAGAAATCGAGACCCAATTAGTGTCCAGTGGGCTACCTGATTTACAATTTCTGTTACAGATTTACCGACTTCCGGTACTGAATTTCTGCTTTTCTGTTACCAAAATTGGTCAGTAAAATGAAAAATAGGTAACTCCACACTCGGTAATGGTAACCCCTGGTATTTCAGGTAATTGGAGGCCCAACTCAGACTGACCAAAATTGTGGGTATTACCAGTGCATAGCAAAGGTGCTACCCGTTTCAGCTCCAGTTCTGGGTTGGTGGAAAGGTCACTTTGCCCCTTCCATTGGGCAGTAAATGCCATAATTTAACTGACGGGGTGGGGGTGCCCTTTGATGAGCTGCTAGCAGGAGCATGTCAATCTATTATGTTATGCAGACAGGACGGTACTGAATGTGGGTGCTGGCGGGGGCACTAGCTAGACCATTGGAAGAGATGCATAAAAAGAGAGACAATAAGTTACAGCTACAGGGGCCTGCCAAGGACAGAGGGGTATGTATGGAATTTGTAAATGATTGTCATGGTGAACACCATCCCTCCAAGGGGCAGTTCCAGATGTTTCCAAATGTTCTTCAGGGTACACAAAAGAAGCACCATGTTGTGTTTTTTTTTTAGAAAAGGCAGATCTCACCTCTCTGGTCCAATCAAGACCTATCCGCTCCCCGGGGTCCTGTGCAACAGCCGAGGAAGAGCTGCAGCCAAGGTGGTTCTGTCAGCTCCCGATTAAGCGTGCGATGCACCGTGCAGTGATGTGAGAGGAACTGAGCCTGTTCAGAGCACGCAAGGATCACTTGAGGAGAGCAGAGGCAGGCACTAATCCCGATCGTGCTCCGGATGGTTGGGTTTTGCTTTCTCCCCTTGCTGCTGGTGGGTGGCTGTGGCAGAGAAAAGAACTGGGATTTTCCTAAAGAACCATATCTCCCTTTGCTCTTCAGTGCACTTTGTGTTACTCTCTCCCTTACATTTTCCTCAGAACCCTGTCCAAGGCAACTGTATTTAGGGTTGCAACCTGTGGTTTGTTTTTTTTACCTGACACTCCCATAGGCCAAAATGGAAGTGTCAGATAAAAAAATGACTGAAGGTGGCAGCCCTAACTATTTCCAAGATCAACAACTGGGACACTGTAGGGCAGCAGGGCTCAAACAGGAATGTGGAATGGTGTGGCTGGCTGCTATCTTCCATTTCTCCTGCTGAGAAGTGGCAGTTACATCTGGTACGACGGCTTCGGCCATATATCTCAGACTCCAACCTTGCCACCATCATCTGTGCCTTCATCACCTCAAGACTGGACTACTGCAATGCGCTCTGTGTGGGGCTACCTCTACTAGATGGCAGCTAAGGCAGAATGCAGCGGCCCATCTCCTCACAGGGACCAACCACCGTGAACATATAACACCAGAGCTCCGGTCACTGCACTGGCTGCCTATAGTCTTCTGGGCCCGATTAAAGGTGTTGGTTCTCACCTATAAAACCCTATATAGTCTGGGTTCCACTTACCTGCAGGACTGCCTCATGCCCTGGGTCCTGTAGCAGCCTCTGCAGTCGATGGGCAGCGCTTTCTCGAGGTTCCCTGTGTTTCTTGGGTGGGGACTTTGGAGAGGGCGTTCTCGGTAGTGGCACCGTGGCTGTGGAACTCCCTCCTGGTGGAGGTTTGCCTGTTCCCAGATCTCCCATCTTTTCAACATAAATGCAAAAACTGTCTGTTTCATCAGGCTTTTGGTGAGTGAGATGGGTAGGGGGAGGGGTGGAGAGGGGGTGGTGGTTTTAACTCGAGGTCTCCTATTTATGATATATAATTATTTTAGATTTTATATGTAATAATTTGTTTCTTGATTGTATGACTATTTTTGTACAATGTAAGCTGCACTGAGCTGCCGAAGGCAGGAGAGGGCAGGGTAATGGTTATAAATAATAAATATTTAGCTTAACCAAGTACTCATGGAATTTCCAGTACCTAATCGACTTGAAAATTTCAGGTACCAGTCGGTACCCAATTCGAGTACCCGATGTCCTGGAACTGATTTCCAGTTCCAGAATGTCAATTCACAGTCCCACAACCTCGATCCCTTCCCTCCTTCGAGTATGTAAGAGCGACGTCCTCCATTTTGTTTTGTGGGCTGTAATAAGAGGTAAACGTAGGACCAGGGTAAAGGTAAAACAACAAGGTGGAGCTGGAAATAGCTGGAAATGTAAAAATGCTCGCGTGCCTGGGCAAAATTCCTGGCCCAGCAAGGTGCAGTTGGGTTGTGGGGAATGTGGCTCTCGAGCCCAGTACACACACACACACACACACAAGCCCCACAGCTGCCCCATGTATTGTCACACAGGCTTGTATACTAACACCCCTTTAGGGTCTGTTCCTGGGGTAAATAGGGGACAACAGATCCATGGGGAAAATCCAATATTTGGAACCTCCTCTTCCTCAGTGCACTCCTGAGCCCAACTTCTATGTGGCTCTCACAGCTTGGACTAATTTTCAGAGTAGCCCCCAGGAGGAAAAAATGTTCTTCATCCTGGTTTAGTACTTGACAATACTGAGAAGGTTTGATTACCGAGATGTTGATGGGTTTACCCATTTTCATGGGTACCTGTTTCAACTCTAGGCCTGATTTGGGGAATGTGGGATCTCTTAAGGCAGATAGAAGAGAGGATTTTGCTCTTGCTGTTTCTTGAACCCTCTCAGGTTGAACTGGCCTAGAAAATGCAAAAATGACTCCTTCCTGCTCATCAGATCAATATTCGGAGTCATCTAAGCTAAGTGTAATGACAGAATACATTTTTTATTGCTCTTGGCTCTCACAACAGTACTCCATCTCGTATCGCTGCCACAGCTACAGATTTTGTAAACTCCTAAACACTGCATTGTCTGAATATCTGACTCTGGATGATTCCATTTTGGGATGATTTTAATTCCCAAATGTACTGTGGGAAATCACCAGTAACGAGAACTGAAATGAGTAATTTCCTGTACCAGAATAAATGTGCAAATTATTGGGTAATCTGCACCCAATTCTGACCCGATTCAGGTACCCGATGTCCCAGAATGTCCCAGAAAGTTGACTTATGATCTCAGACTATTGACTTCTGGTCCCAATTTTTTGTTTTTCTGTCCAGGTTATTTAATTAGTAACTGGAAAATTGTTAAATCAGTAATGGAATTTACTGATTATTTAGGTAACTGGGTACCTGCTTGGTGACTGGTTAGCCGGCCAAATACCTGACATAGTATTTGAAAATGCGGGTATTACCCACGGGTACCAAATTTGGTACCTGTTTCAGCTCCATGAGTAGCACTTAACCTCTTCCCATTTTGTGTGGCTTTTGATTTTGTCCTTCTGCTTTACCTACTAGGATTTACAGTTTTAGCAGTGCTGAGGCTCCTTCTATTTCTCAGTTTCACAGAGGAGAAGGCACTTCTGGAAGATACCTCCAAAGTTTCAATGCTGGGGCAGGATTAACCAAGGTTCTAACCTTCCATTTGGTCACGCAATTAAAGCCTCCAGCAGGATTTTCAGCACTCTTTGTTACGAACAATGAGAGCTACCCGAGAGGGATTCAGGCGCCTCTTGCTGTCTCTTCCAAGATTTTAAGAGCACTTAGTGTTTGTGGCCTCTCTGGGGCCTAGCAATTCACTTCCCTCCTTTTGAGTTGAATATAAGGAGTGTTCCCACCTGTGAGGATTGCAACAGGGAAGCCTAGGGGGCAGGGGCATAGGGGCACACGGAAGCCCTCACTAAACCGACACAAGGAGCGACAACCAGCCCCGAGCCCCCTGGTGTGGACTCCGGCACCCCTCCAACCCGACACGCCGGCATCCGCAGATCCACCCCCGCAACACGCAGACAGAGACACACCCCCTGACCAGACGCCTCTCCTACAGCCGCATGCGGCATCTGGAGGCGGGGTCAGGAATGTACTGCTGGCAGCAGAAGCCACACCCCCGGCTCCAGCCCCCCCAGCTCAGAGCACCTTCAACGCCGCTTGGGCCCAGAGTATAAAGGCAGCTCACTGTCGCCCTAGCCCCGCTGGTGATCGGTGCCTCCGTGCCCGTGAGACTGGCCCCTTCCTTGCTGTATGGGTTGACCTTGTGACTTGTGAGATTGGAGCGAGTGCATGTGCCTGTGGTGACTGAGTGGGTGAGTGTTTCAATGAACGAGAGTAGCGTGGATCTGGTAAGTGTGTTTCCTTGTGGGTGTCCTTGTGTATCACTTCTCCTTGACCGTCCAGGTGTGCGTGTCCTGCCCGTCTCTCTCCTTCCTGGGGTGGCACTCCGCTATCCTCACGTTCCCCCGTGCACTCCCCCACCTTCTCCTAGCCCTGTGTGTTTGTGTCCTGTGGCAGCGTTAAGGTGTGCGCGCCTCCCAGTGCCCTATGATGATCCAGGCTGGGGATTGTTAATCCTATCTGCCATATTCGATCCTTAGGGTTTGTTTCCTGGCAATACTTTGCTGCTTCTAGGGGCAGGCATGGGTGGTTGATCTCCAGTGTACCCCTTGTGTCCTGTACCTACACCCCTACACCCCACACCACCTTAGGACTCCAGTGGTGACTGTCTCCCTTGTTCCAGGGCTACAACTCCTCTGGGGTAGGGGGTTGTTCTTCAGGCAACCCCCGCAGCAGTCTGCATCTCTCCACAGAGATCCTAATTTCTAGGGCTGAAACTCAATTTTGACTTCTTCTTGGTTATTGCTGAGAATCACAATTTTCATCTCATTTTAAATGAGTAATGATAACTGAGAAAATTGCCATCTTTCAACAATTCTCGGTCAAGAATCTTTTCTCTAATTACCATTTACCAGATTGTCATTTACCATTGGATTGCCGGTTACTGAGTTACCATTTAATGGGCTGTTGGTTACCATTTACTGAGTTGTTGTTTACCGGGTTACCTGTGAGCCAGATCCAATAACCAATAAACACGGTAAGCAATAAACCACTAGCCAATAAGCAAAGTAATAAACAAATAAACCAATAACCAATAAACCACCAACCAATAAACATGGTAACAAGCTAATAACCAGTAAACACCAATAACCAAATAACAAATAACCAATAAACCAATAACAAAAAACCCCAACTAACCAATAAGCATGGTAACCAATATACCAATAACTAATAAACACGATAAATGGCAAATCACAGTAACCAGTAAACATGGCATATGGTAAATCATGACACCAATACAACCGATAAACAGCAAAACCCCATGGCAACCAGTAAACATGGTAAACGATACATGGTAAATTGTGGTAACCGATAAATTAAGTTTCATCTGAAATCTTGATTGGGGTTCAAAAAAGTCGCAAAATCTCGGCAGTAATTCTTGATTCTCATTTCAGCACTACTAATTTCCCTTCTAAGTCTGTACCTACACCTCTCATAGAGGGATGTAGCCATCTCCAAATACCTCCCTTCAAGGAATTAGTAACAAAATAGATAAGCAAACTCTTACCCATGAAAGGAAGCACTGTTGTCATTTCTTCCTCAGATAACATAGAAAACAGTGCCCCTAGAGCTGCAAAAACAGGCCTACCTGTCAAATTCATGGTACCCAGTTTGATTAGAAAATTTCAGGTACTGTCCAGTACCCTAAAAGGTATCTGATTGTGTACCCTAAGTACCAACATGCCAAAATACTGTTTTCATCTTGATTCTTCAACTTCCGGTCCTGCATTTTTGATGTCTGGTCCTGGATTTGGGGGGGAAAAATTGGGTATTTTTTGGGGTGTGTGTGTGTTAGGTAGTTTCGGGTACTCTAAAACTGGAAAACCAGACTTTTCAGGTTTTCAAACAGTATTCAGGTACCGGCCACAATCCCAAGCGGGATCTGCATGGCGCAATGTAATCCCTATGGAGATGCATGTCATTTGTGTGCACTTCTGCATGCGTGGGATGCACATGGAGTGTGCAGGGCATGGGATCAACCCAACCAATTTGAATACTCAAAACGGCACCCGAAAATGCAGGTATTACCCACAGGCATCAAATCAGATACCCATTTCATCTCTACCCTATGGCCCTCTCAGCTGCTCAAAAGCCACCTGCTGCCTGGGTGTGCTCTTTACTATGCTACAAACCTGCAGTACAGAACAGGAGGCTTCATGTAGAAGGGGGCAGCCCAGGTGGAAATACTCAACACCACTTCTTCCTCTGCTCCCTTTATTGAATTTCTCTTTGGTTATACCAACCAAGCAAATCAGGCTTCGCAAAATCAATCACACTCCACCCTTATTTATGATTAATAATGAATAATATTGATTACTATTAATTACTATATATTACTATATAAATATATAGTATATTATTGCAATAGGGTGGCATCCCCTGGCCAGGAAGCACCTCGAGTACAGGGCCTAGGTTAAAAATGCTACAGGGTTGGAGCATGCCCAGTTAGACCCCAGGAAGCTTCTGGAGTCTAACACCATTTTTAGATGAGACGCTGCAGAAGCACCTCCCAAGCCGCGCGTTAAGACAGAAGCTGGTCGCACTTCCGGAAGTGACGTTCTCCCCGTTGCCGGCAACGGCGGTGGCTGGAGATGTGGCGCTTTGCAGAGGCGCGTTCTAGAGATCTCAATTTTCAGGTCTCTAGAACACGCCTTTGCAAAG
>QEPC01001301.1:1144103-1157327 GCA_003113815.1 Sphenodon punctatus
GATTAAAAACCAATCCCTCTCCCCCCACCCCAACCCATTCCTCCCACCCCTTCAACCATCTCCCCCGCCAAACACCAGACGTAACAGCCAGGTCTTACAACTACATCGAAAAGAGGGGACATCCGGGGCTAAATTGAGTCTCCACCAGAAGGGAGTTCCACGACCACCGAGAACACCCTCTCCATTGTGGCCCCAAAATGGGCTGATAAGGATTCATCCGAAATGAGCCGCGACAGTGACAACTCGCCCATTGTGGATTCGTATTACAAAATCAAGAATAAGAAAGGGGAAAAAATCATTGGCATGCACAAGGTTCTGCACATATGCAGATGGCTCATGCATGGACGGGTCTGGGTATGCATATCCTTTTCCAAAATCGCAGCAGCATCACCGCTATTTTGGAAGAGTGCAGCTCGTCTTTGCATGTGTAAAATGGCCACTGCGCATGCGTGGACCGGCGTCCCTTCTCTAAAATGTGCAGAACCGTCCCGGTGACCATTTTGCACATGAACAATGATTTGTTTATTTTTTTAAGTATTATGTTTTATTTTTAATACATTTAAATACACATTCGTAATATGAATCCGTAATTAAATCCAGAAATTACAGATGTGAATCAGTAAATGAATCTGAATCCGTAATTTCCTCTGGAGGCCTACCACTAGGTAGCCTGGTGCCATCAACAGTGTTACACCCATTTAGACCAGCTAAGGCTCTGACTTACTGTGTTTTGAGAAACTCTAGAATGACATATTCTCTCCGCAATCTTTTCCAGCCTTCCTTGCTCATTGCTCTGAGATTTAGATTTAATTTGGGTGCTGTTGTGCTGTGTATACTTTTAGTGCACACTTGTTTACTTAATTACATTTGGAATTAATTGCAGAAATGGCATTATTGCTAAGAGACTTACAGAATGATGATTAGATAATTGATGATCGGCTGCTGCTTGCCACATTGACTAGACACTATTGGGATTTTCTGGGGGGGGGGTCTGCATTCTAACTGATAGTAGAGTCAATGATTAACAGAGATGTAGTTCACATGCATTAACAATGAGATTTACAGCCCATGATGGGAGGCCCCAGGGCAGGAGTGTTACTGCTTTCTTTTGCCCTGCCTCCTAACCCACTAATCTACCAAAATGAATAAATGAAAAACCATTCCTTGTAAAACCTGCAGTACAAAAATGATTTGGTGTATATGAGTGTAGGAAGTCTAATATATCTAGAGTAGAACTGGACTGAATAGCAAAAAAGAATCCTTGCGAGGATTTCTGAGGTTCCAAGTACCAGGGCCAAGTGTTCCGTTGTCCCTTGGAACTTTTCCCAAGGACTCGGAACGTGGAACTCCAGACCTCGGAAAACTTCAGAACTCAGAATCGCAGTTACTCAGAGACACTCAGTGCCCAGAGCCCACAAACCCCCGCCTAAAGCCACCATATATTATTAATAATCAGCAACTTTGGTCTCCCTGCCTGGGCGCATTGCCCCTATACACATGATGAAAGGCAGCTGGGTGGCAAAACCCCTCCAACCCCCCCCCATTTTAACAATCAGCAATTTTGGGCCCCCTGCCTGGGCCCATTGCCCCTATACATGATGCAAGCCTAGCAGCTGGGTGGCACTGGTGCTGGGGTGCCCCAGAGGGACAGCACATGGTCCAACTCCCTGCCCTGCCACCAGGCAAAAGGAAGAGACACAAGCCAGCAGAAAAACGAATGACCAGGAAGTTTGCCCCCTCCCCCACCCCACCCACAAGCATGCCCCATAATTACATGCAAGCTCTATGGTGGGTGAGTGGGTTGCACTGAGGTGCCCCAAAACAGAACATATTAAGTTTCAACAAGTTTGGGCCCCAAGCCCCATGTGTGCCAGCAGGCATAGCCACAAGAATCAAGAAACACATGCCCCCCTATGCAAGGCAAGCCCCCTCCTCACACACCATAAATTAACCAGAAAGTATCCCCCCCTGTACCACAACTGGGCACATCTCGGCAAAGTTGAACCCACAGTAAAGGTACAGTGCCAAAAAAACCACTGTAAAAGTGAGACAATCACAAGACAAACTGCACAAACCACATAGCAAAGGCCAAATACACAACATTGCCCTACGGTGCTCAAGCAGTGTGCAAGCAGCATCCACTTTAAATATTAAAAAAGAAGGGTGGCTAATAGTAACCCAAAGCATTGCCCTTATGGACAGCCCAGACCAGGCACCCCCTTTCCTCCAGCCAAAATACTTACACTGCTGTATCTGTAACACACAGCCAAATTCACCAAAGAGAATGGAAAACGCCCAAACGGCCACTTTTATTTTGCCCGTCAGCCAATCAAAACTTGTCCTGTGGTTGTCTGTCACTCACCTGTTGCCCCCCCATTATCCCCCTGCCTACCAAACATGGACTAAGTTTTGTTTCTTAGCTCAGAGAAGTTAGGGTCAGGTCTGGGTCACTGGTGGTCACACTCACATCTATAACTCGATCGAGGGTTCCAAACTTTCAGAGTACCGCACCTTTATCTTCAGAACCTTGGACATTCGGAACTGAGTACTGTGATTAAAAAAAACCTAGAGTACCGAAATTCAGCACTAATCTAGAGCTAATACAAGTAGCTAATTTACTACCCAGAAGTAAATCCCAGTAAGCCCATCAGGTGCCCAACTCAATAATCAGCTACCAACTGGGCAACCCTCCCACAATTCCTCACAAAACCCACCCAATACAACCTCCCCATCTCCTCCCCCCCACAACCCTACCCCCCCCATCCCTTATTCTTGCCCACCAGACACCTTTACAAACAATGGGTGGTTTTAAACTCACATTTTTCCTGCATGTTTTGCGGTTACATCCTGAACTTTGTGTGTGCCTAAATCATTCACCCAGATCTTAAACATCCGGCTCTTTGAACTTCTTCATAGAACCTCTCCCAGAACTTTTGTGTGTAAAAAGTTCTCCTGGTAAACTGATTTGCTCCAGGCAGCTGTGGTCACTTGGTTTCCATGGCAGCCTGTCATGTCTACAGCTGTGGCTACTTTAGGCTGCCTTAGGGCAGTGTTTATGTGAAGAATGCATCCAAGAGCTGCCTCAGAGCAGCGTGTGTGTGAAAAATGCATCTGGAACTTACTTGTGGACTTGTAAACCCAGAAGATTGAAAAATCCGAAACTTTAATATGTGTGTAAAAATGCCCAATAAGATCTTACACCGGTGCCTCTGGAAGATACTCAGTCTCAGATGAACCTGTGCGGGAAGGGAGTTCCATAGCATTGGGGTAGCAACCAAGAACGCCTCCCTGCGAGCCCTCATTGTACTAACAAGACTAACAGACGGTACCCAGAGGTGCTCCTGGCTGATCGCAGGGGCTGCAAGGGGCATGGAAGGACAGGTGGTCTTTCAGGTATGCGGGGCCTGGACTGTTGAGAATTAGAGCTGAAACAAGTACCCACAAAAAACAAGTATGCCCATGTAATAGGGGCATGTGAGCATCAGGACTCGTGCCCAACTGAGGCCGGCCATGCCGGATCTTCCCAAAAGTACTTTCTTCATCCAGTTCTAAAGGAATCTCCCTCTGGCCAGGCACCAGGCAGTCTCATGCCAACCCCCACCCCCTGACCTTGAGTCCGTCCTGTAACTCAGGCCTCCTTGGCCAGGAGGCTGCAACCAGGTAGCTATCTTCTCTCTCCAGGCAGATCCTTCCCTGACTCCCTCATGTCCAGCCACACTCCTGGGCTGCCTAGAACTTAAGAGGAACCAGGCCTGATTGGGGGGGGGGCAGGGGGACAAAATTCAGGGGGCCTGGGTAAAAATTCCAGGATTGCTATGTGTTTTGTTTGCTTGCAACATTTTTGGTCGGGTCTGGGTGGTGTGTAGGGATGAGTCGGGGGCCAAAGGGAACCTTTGTTCTGGGGCCTGTGGTGGTTCTTGGCGGCCCTGAGCGAAGCTTCCCCCTAAGCCCCTTTGTCACTGAACTCCCAGCTCAGTCTGCTCAGCCCTGGGCTGGCTATGCCATACCCAGCTTAACTGGCCCCAATTAGCCCACAGCTAGTCAGTGCAGAGGAGTTATCCTTTTCCTATTAGCATCAGCACAGCTCTCTCTCCTTAAAGGGCCAATGCCGCAAGTAGCCTGCTCCCTGCCACAACCTGTGAAATTTCCAGTACCTGAATCAAATTGAATATTTCGGGTACTGTTCAGTACCAGAGCTGTTTTTTGATTGGGTGCACCTGAGACTTTGCATCCGCTGAATGTTATTTGTCGACGCACCCCCCCCCAATCAGACACAGACACGTTTCATTGGTTTTAAACAGGCCGCATTCTTTATTCAAATCAGAGCAAGAAAAGGCAGCTGGGGATTGCTCAATGCAATTTGGGTACAGTATGCCATGCTGACTAATCTAAAATATTAACTGGGGTACTGCCCGGATGTGCACTCCGGTAGCAGTATCCTAAACCATTAACATCCCTTCCTTCAACAGGGCAAGGCCAAAGGAGGGGGAACAGCCCAACGACGGGTGTAAGTAAGGAGTGAAGCGTCTCTCCAGGTCCGAAGACAGCGCATGTCCCTGCGGATCCTGTTAAGAGGCCACTCCCAGGGAACCTGATCACAGTGCATGCCGTGCCTGCATTACACCGTGTATCATCTCCCCATCTCTTAAGGAGATGACTCATACTACTTTTTAAACCTCCCTATTAAAAACCTATCATGGCATACTGAACCCCCGCTGAATGCGACAATCTCGACCCTTTCATTCAACCAATTGTTTGCCTCATTAAAACGCGTTGCAACTCAACATGTTGCTTAATAAACAAATCACCCTATTTATAAACCGTTTCCGGTTATTATTCAATATTTCTGATTATAATTAGTCAATCAAATTGTGTCAAATCAGTCAAACCTATTTAGCCTACTCTGCACTGTTGAGGAGGCGAAAAAAACGACCCTGAAAGGCTATCGTAAAAATTCCTCCTCGGTCCCCTAAAGGCAACCAGTTCTAACCACAGTGCTAGAGGGAGGTGGGTGGGCTGACTCTCCGCAGGCCCGATCCGACTTCCGCCACGCGGCTTCACAGAGGACCGCCCCTTCTATCGGGGGCGGAGTCCTCAATGTTCAATGAGGCGCGCACGCGCGGCCTCACTTACAGAACGGTTGCCCAGCAACCTTAGCTCAGGCGAAGGGCTTTCTAACTAGCCCTTCGCCAACGGCCACAATTCCCGCGTCTCCTTCCCTGCGGGGAGGGGGGGGCGCAACAATGACCCGTCGCCGCCATTTTGGCGGCGAAGGGAGCTTATCCCTTGTCTCTCCCTATGTCCCCTCTCCTTGTCTCCCCCTTCCGTGTCTATTAGATTGTAAGCTGTAGGCAGGGACCACGTCTATCTTATTGTTCTGTTAAGCACCAGGCACATAAGCTGGTGCTATACAAATGTTTATAATAATAATAATAATAATACTCAAAATACTGATGACCAGAATACAAAAATATTCTGGTCCCAGTTGCATCCAGATTGTGGGAATGATTTCAGGGTTTGGGGTAATTTGGGGTACTCAGAAAAACCCAGCAACTGAAATTATAGTTGCTCAGTACTCGATTGGTATTCAGGTCCCAATTTAGATACCCCAAACAGTACCCCAAAATACAGGTGTTACCCACGAGTACCAAGTCGGGGGCCCGTTTCAGGTCTGGACAGGATGTTCTTTCAAAGCATTGTGATGACTAAATATTTTTGCTGTGGAATTCAGAGCATCAGGACTCCTTAAATTTCCTTTTTTATTTAAAAAAAGGATAAAAATCTGGCTGCACAATTCCAAAAAGCTTTGTTAATTCATTTGTTGTGTATTTTTAAAATGACAAATGCCCTATGGCTTTCTCTTTGATAGTCCTAGCTTGCTTCTGGAGTAAGACTTACCTCTCTTTCAGCTGACGATGCTCCTTTTTAGACTTTTGTTGTACGCCTCAGGGTGAGAAGGAGTGTTAACCGGTCCTGCAGGAAAAGAGAGAGGTTTTCCCTGAATAAAATAAAATAAATTAAAAAATGGAACCTATCTATTTCTGATGTGTGTCACATTCTGTAAGTGTACAGGCACTGAGAAAGCCATCAAGCCACAGGATAAGCCATTAAGCCACCTCTTACTTCGGGGAATGTAACCTCTTACTGGCAGGAGCTGGAAGTGAACAGCAGGAAATGGGTTTCCTGATGGGTACTTCAAGCAACCGAGATTGGTCACTGTTGGAGACAGGATGCTGGGCTCACATTGGCCTGGCCCAGTATGACACTTCTTACGTTCTTATAACATGTCCTTAGACAAAAGAAGATATTTACAGTCAGTGTGCTTTTAATACTCACTTGTCCACACTTCTTTTTCTTTCTTCCACCCATAGAATTCTACAGTGAGAGAAAATGAGGAAAAGGCACTGGAAATCCCCCAAATGGAAAAGTGGACATTCCTCCCCTCCTTTCCCTCCCCTTGAGATTATAATCAAACAAAAAGAAAAAAAAATTAAAATGTTTCTTCAATAGGAAATATTCCCCCACCCCCCAATAATTTCTGTGAACATTGGGTTTAAACAGATCGACAGCAGCTCCACTTTTGCCTGTGCCATCCTATTTCACCCCTGGGTTGTCCTGTCCACCTGAAGAGTGACCACCAGATGTGCAAAGCAGAGCAGGCTGTGGCTGCTCCAGGGTAGCCCTGCAGATGGCACTCCAGAAATTCCCAGAGCACACCTCGCTGAGGGAGTTGGTCATCCCTGCCGCAGCAGGCAAACGTGGATCACCTGTCTATCTAAACAGGCCCGTGAGTCCCAGCCAAACATGGTCCCACCTGGATCATAGATGCCAGCAGACCAAATGGCCAGAGTGGCTCCCTGAGTGAGCACGGCTATCTTGGCTCCCCAACACTGCCCCCACCCCAGTCCTTAAAGGGACACGCAAGAAATCTAAGCATGCTTTGGCCCCACACAGGAACCCTGCAGGGGGGATAGAGGCCAGCACCTGAAGAAGTCCCAGGAGGAATGGAAGAGGAACAGCAGCAGCACCCATAGTCAGTGGAGGACATGAGCCAAACCAGCCAGGTAAAGTCACAACCCGTGAGGGGCAGGTCCAGCAGCCAAGGGGAGGCTGCCTAGGGATGGGCGAACGCGGTTCGGAAGTTCGGACCGAACTCGACCAGTTCAGTCGACTGAACCGAACGTCCGAACCGAACTCTATTTTTGAACCGAACCGAATTTCCGAACTCGGCTCTGTTACCCCATCCTTAAAAGATAATATTCCATTTAGGGTTTGAATGGAGTTTGAATTTCTGAACTTTGTTCGGAGGTTTGGAGTTTGGACCGAACTCGAATAGTTCGGTCGACTGAACCGAACTTCTGAACCGAATTTCCGAACTGAACTAAACCGAAATTCCGAACTCGGTTCTGTTCACCCATCCCTAAGGCTGCCTCCTGTACTGTCTCCGCAGGCAAGTACCAGCAGCCAAAGCATGGCAGCAACATCATGTGGCCCATCTTCACTTGGAAGGGCAGCCCCCCGCCCCCCCGATGGCCAGTAGAAGGGCTGCCCTGGTCTGAGGAGAAGACCGGGGTGCTCATAGCCCCATGGCTGGATATAAAAGGTCCAGGATTTCATCAAGAAGACCCCTAGGAATTCCAGGTGGTGGTATTCCAGGGCATTTCTGAGTGGATGGTGCAGATGGGGTACAATAGGTCTATGAACCAATGCCAGAAGTGGGCAAAAAACACGTGGCACAGATACGAAGAGATCTACGATGGTAACCACAGGTCCAGCGGTGGAAAGCAAATAAGCCCATACTATGACCTGCTGGACCAGTTCCTCCACAAGGATGGGGTGACTGTGGCTTCCCAGCTGCATAGGAGCACAGTCACCCAAGCAACTGTTTACCATCACCAGAGCCACAGTCCAGGTAATTGAGGATCGCACAGCGGAGCCGGGAGTGCCAGGTGTGGAATAGGCAGTGCAAGGAGGACATGGCCAAGGATTTGCTGGAGGAAACCACACAGCGGACAGATGAGACCAGGAATGCCATCCAGGAGCTGGTTGGGCAGCACAGGAGGACCCTTGAGGACAATGAGCAACAGCTCAGGACCCTTGGTATTGAGACCCGCAGGGCCTGCCGGCGGGAGGAAAAGCACCGGAGTTGCGCAGTTGTGTTTTTATTTGTAAATGAAATTCTTGTGCCATTTTTGAGATCTTCTTGAGATCTCGCTAAGGGTTCTCGATTCTCATGAGATTCTCACAAGAGTCAAAACAGATTCTCATTTCAGTCCCAGGCAACCCAAGCATAACCAATAATTCGTTTTCAACTTTTACAGTTCAGGAGCTACGTGAGCAGCAAAGAGAGGATGCTCTGGTGATGGTCTGCCTGCTGTCAGCCATGCATGAAAATGTCCAGCACATCCACTATCAGCTGCACAAACTCTCCCAAGGTGGAGTGACTGACCTCAGTGGTATTGAAGAGCAGTGGAATCTCACGTTTGGGGTCCATGGCTTCCTGTTCACCTTCCATGCTTTGTGGTGACAGCCATGGGCCACACTTTTATAACCCCTGCATGGGTGTTTGGGCCTGGAATTGGAAGTTCAGGGCCCAGCGCAGCATCAGATGACTAACTGGGTACCACATCCCATTACCATGGTTAGCAGAGCTGGGATCCTGGCAAGGGGAGGCTCCTGAGTAGGGTGTGGGGTTGTGAGCAGAGTGGGCCATCCCAGGAGTTTGACCCCCTGTTCACGTATTCTTGACTGCCCCAGGCTTTCCCAGGGCAGGGGGAAGACCTGTTTGCTGCCTGTGTGATCAGTTCATCCACCTGCCAGGCTGTATGTCTGAATGCCAGCTAACCTGTGGGTGAGTGTAGCTCTGGTTTTGGTCACCCATGCACCTGCCTGTCTGTCTGAAAACACCCATTGTTTTCACTGAAAATATTTTGGTGGGGAAATTCCTTTTCATGAAAATTACTTATTTAATCAATTTATTTAAATTTTTACCCTTCCCTTCCCAATAAAGCTAAGGGTGACTTACATCCTAAAAAACATATTAAAACAGCCCTGTAGCCCCCTGCAACCTTTTCCCTAACCCTCCATCCAATCTCACCCAATGCTATCCCTGTCTGCCAAACAAAAAGGCCTTACATCTCTTCTAGAAAATGAGCAGGCTCGAGCTTGGATGGTTCTTCCAGGGGAGGGAATTACCTGAACTCCCTGAAACCCATTGACAGCCAATACAGACTCTGGACCACTAGCGTAATGTACTTCCGGCAACCCACGGCCGACAGAATATGGACTGCTGCATTTTGCAGCTTCCGAACAGTCATCAAGGGCAGCCCTACATAGAGCGCATTGCGGCAGTCTAGTCTCAAGGTTACAAAGTCATGGCTGATGGTGGCCAAACCCCAAACTGATAAACAAAGGTGGCAGCGTTCTCACCAGATGAAGTTGGTGAAAAGCACTCCTAGCCACCACTGCAACCTGACAATCCAGGTGCAGCAATGGATCCAAGAGCATCCCAAGACTGCAAACCATAGTGACCAGAGGAAGATGGACCCCATCAATAACTGTCTTGAATAACATTGCCCGCCACTGGTTCCCCAGGTTCGTAGTCTGGGAGTGCTCCTCGATTCCCAGCTCCACTTGGATGTCGAGGTGGAGGTTGTGGTGAGGTGTGCTTTTTGCCAATTACATCTGGTTTGGTGGCTTCAGACATTTTTTTCAGGCTCCGACCTGGCCACTATCACCCATGCTTACATCACCTATTGTAATGCACTCTACGCGGGGCTACCCATGGTGACGGTTCGGAGACCGAAGCCGGTGCAGAATGTGGTGGCCCGTCTCCTTATGGGGATGGGTTGCCAGGAACACAGTACACCAGTGCTCTGCCTATAGTTTTCCGAGCCTGATTCAATGTGTTGGTGCTTACCTATAAAACCCTAAATCGCCTGGGCTGCAGCTATCTGCAGGATCACCTCGCTCCGAATCAACCCCTGCAGTTAGCTGGGGGCGCCCTTCTTGAAGCCCCCCAGGTATCCCGGGGAGGGGGGGACGACTATGGAGAGGGCGTTCTGTGGAACTCCCTCCCATCAGAGGCCCGGGTGGCTCCAGACCTTTCCTTTTTTTTGACGTCAATGTAAGACCTGGCTGTTCTGCCAGACTTTTGGTGAGGCAGATGGGTGAGGGATGGGGCAACCGGGTTAGGGTGGGAAGGGTTTTAGGGTTTTTTGATGCCTCCTGCAAATGATTTGTTTTATTATTTGTATATTGTATTTATTATTTGTTTCTGATGTTGTATTGTGGTTTTATCATTTGTTAGCCACCCCAAGCTGCTTTAGCAGGACGGGCAGAATAGAAGTCTGGAAATAAATAAATAAATAAATAAATAAATAAAATAGGCTTACTCAAGATTTGGTCTCATCTTGTGAAAACCCTCATAAAATGGATATATCCCCAAATACAGTGGAATGTCATTATAACAATGTCATTATAGCGCAAATTTATTTATCTTGCAGTATGAGGCACCACTCCCAATATGTTACATCTCAAGTAGAGCTGAACTGAGTCCCTGCAAAAATGAGTAAACCCATTGAATTTTCAGTACTCGATTAGACTAATTGGGACCTGATTAGTGCCCAACAGTGTCACGGGGGTAGGGGGAAGGAGAGGGAAGGAGGGATGGGGGACCAAGGGATACTCTATTACTAGGTACAGAAACAAGACACCACACTGACAACCAGAGGCAACTACGCATACCGCCAAGACCTAGCTCGGTAATGCTAGGGTCCCTCAGGGTGTAGGGTGGGCTTTCCCTCAGAGCTAGAAGGTAACCCTTTTCATCATAGGGACTAGGCGAGCAGTAGCTGTCTGCCTCGGAGAGACAAGACTCACAAACACGAAGGGAGACCACCCACTCGGGGAAATACACAGGGTCCAGGACACCGTGCAGTTTCTGTGAGAGGGAGGAGGGGGAAGGGAGAGGGGGAATAGGGACAGGGAAATGGGGGTGTGGGGGAACAGGCTTTCTTGCTTACAATAAGGTGCTAGGAAGGCTGGGGGGAGGAATGCTGGAAGGTAACAGGACTGCAAGGAAACAGGTACCCCACACTATATATCACCCTAATCCATTTATCCAGGAGACACCAAGACACTAGACCCACTTGTACTCACTCACTCATAGCTCACTCTCTCGGGAAGGGAAACACAGGGACCATGCACTCCTCACACAACTCCAAACAAGACACTGAATCTCCAAGGCAAGGGGGGGCCAGCTTCTCAAGAATGATTACCGGCGGGGGAGTCAGGCCCCACCGGTACCTTTTATAGTTTTACTTTGCCTGCTGCCACGAGTTCTCCGGGTGGGACCCAACCACCCCACTGCCTCAGCTGACGCCACTTCAGGGATGCAGGGGGCATGTCCAGAAGCGCGCTCCCCTGCTACGTGACCCCGCCCCCTCATCCTCTCAGCGCCGCACCTGATTCCCCCGTCGAGCCCCCGAGGCAGGCCCACCTCCGTGTCAGCGGGCCCGCTGTTCCGGAGCGCTCGGCCCAGGGAGGGTGCGCGATGACAGTACCCCCCTGTCCAAGCCCCCCCCACCCCCCACCAAGGTCCGCAGACCGGGCTTTGCAGGGTGGCAGAGGTGGAAGGAGCGAATAAGGCGGGGGGCGTGGACGTTCATGGCTAATTCCCATGAGCGCTCCGAAGGACCATAGCCTTTCCAGTCAATTAAATAGTACAACTGGGATCCAAAAAGGCAGGAGTCGAGGACAGCCCGAACCCGATACTCGGGGCCAGTAGGGAGTAAAATGGGGGGGGGCAGGGGTCGCCTGTTGGATCCTATGGAGGGGGGCACAGGCTTTCTTCAGGAAGGAAACATGAAAGAAGGGGTGAATCTAAGATGGGAGGGAAGACGGATGGTATACGTGACAGCGTTGAGCTTTCGGGTAATGGGAAAGGGACCAAAGTAAGCATCGTCCAACTTAGAGGAAGGACGGAGGGAAGGGTAATGGTGCCGGCGAACCCATACCAAGTCACCAACTGGAAGGAGGGACCCGGAAGGCGCCGCTTATCAGTTGCAGCCTTATACCGATGACGAGCTTGAGTCAAGTGGAGCTGCGCCGAACGGTGGGCCCACCGAATCCTAGACACCAAGGTCCCAGCAGCTGGAACAGAAGAAGGGGGTGCCTCTGGAAAACAGAGAGGAGGATGAAAGTGTCAGTAGGAAGGGGGCGAAGGGACCACGTACACACCACACGCCACACGCTACCTTGCACCTGGGGGTACGGCAGGCGTGCTCCCGGGGTGGAGGAATGCCCGTCAGGATAGTATGTGGGCCAACGCCCCTGACACAAGGTCTGGGCTAGGCCCCTATCATCATGGGGCGCCGAGATTACAGGCAGAGCAAGGCCCTCACCGTTCACCACGACCACAATTATCCGTGCACTCGGGGAGCAGGAAGGTATGGTGCGGGGGGCCTGTGAGGGAGGCGTGAGCAGGGCCCCACGGGGTTGCAGGAGAGGAACAGGGGGTTTCAGACACAGGGACCCTAAGGGAGGGGGCAGGGACACCACAGGAACAAGGGCAGACACTCGCTCACCCACTCTCCCAATTACACACAACACTCACACTTGGGGAAGTAAGGCACAACAATCAGTTTCCACAATACTTGAAATCACACTTAGCTTTCGCTTCCAGGTGGCCGGTCTGCGTTTAATCACCAGCCCTGAACGCTCCGGCCAGCCTGGTTTATAAGGGGCTTGCCCCGCCCTCTTTCTGCCATGCTAGGCTTGCGGAGCGGCGCAGTGGGCGTGGCGCCGCTTCCGCCGTCTGTAGAGGGGCCCCGCCCTCCTGTGATGCGGGCGGGCCTCCTACGCTGTCACTACAGCCAGGAAAGGTTTGCTCCGTGCTGGGGGGTGTGGCTTTCTCCCGCTCTACCTTCGCCTCCGGCTGTGTGTGCGAGGCTGCTTTCCCCGTGGGGCTGGGGGTTTCCTCTTCTGCCGGGCTCTGCTGCCACCCGCCTCCCCGCTGCATACCGCGGCGCCGGGACACGGTGCCGCGGATCCTGACAGTACCCCCCCCGTCGAGCCCCCCGTCCAAGGGACCACGAGGGGCCAGGGCGGGAGGGGTGGCGCAGGTGAAACTGTCGCACCAAGCGGGGTGCGGAAACATTGACAGCGGGCTCCCAGGAGCGGTCGGCAGGCCCATAGCCCGCCCAATCCACCAGATAGTGGAGG
>QEPC01001301.1:1169370-1181427 GCA_003113815.1 Sphenodon punctatus
CAGGCCCCGCCAGTACCTTTTATAGTTTTACTTTGCCTGCTGCCACGAGTTCTCCGGGCGGGACCCAACCACCCCACTGCCTCAGCTGACGCCGCTTCGGAGATGCAGGGGGCGTGGCCAGAAGCGCACTCCCCTGCTACGTGACCCCGCCCCCTCATCCTCTCAGCGCCGCACCTGATTCCTCCGCCGAGCCCCCGAGGCGGACCCGCCTCCGTGTCAGCGGGCCCGCTGTTCCAGAGCGCTCGGCCCGGGGAGGGTGCGCGCTGACAAACAGGTTACCCGATATCCCAATTTACTGACTTCTGGTCCTGGAATACCAACTTCCACGACTAATTTGTCAAGCTTGTGTCTCGAGTTTTTTGAGTTACCATTCCATTTTTCAAGTTACCATCCTGTTTTTCACTATTTTTCCATACTGATTTTCTGACTGGTAATCGGAAAATCCGTAATGATGATAATTCCTGATTTTGGAGGGTAATTAGGAAACCCAATTTATTTACTATTAAATAAATAAATAAATAAATATCATGATAGTCAAAATGGCAGGTATTACCTCCCAGGTAATAAACCAGGTGCCTGTTTCAGCTCTGATCTCAATTAAATGTACAAGTACAAACATGGATTTGATTATCACACAATGCGAATGAAGCATGGCTCTCAAATACATGGTTACTATAATCAGGGCTGAAACGAGAATGCAATCTCATTCTTGTGAGAATGGGTGAGATTTTGGGGCCCACAGCGCAATCTCATGCATTCTTAGCAGGATTTTTGAGACTCTCGTGAGATTATAAAAAACCTAAAAAAAACATTCTGCACATGTGCAAAATGGCTACTGTGGCCATTCTGGGTATGCACAAAACGTTTTCTGAGGTTTTTCAAATCTTGCAAGATTGTTGAAACCCCCCAAACATGCTGCATATGTACAAAATGGCTGCCATGGACATTCTGCACATACATGCCCCCTGGTGGTCATTTTGCACATGCACAGACTGTTTGGGGGGGCTGTTCAAGAATCTTGGTGAGAATGGTGGCAAGAACGCCAATTCTCACGATAAGCTCGAGCTGGAGAAACTCGGTGAGAACCCCATTCTCGCCGAGATTCTCGAGGCGGTTGAGAACTCATTTCAGCCCTTATGAGACTGCAGTGCAGCAAACCTTCAAAACGTAGGGACTAGAGCTGCAATGAGTACTCAGGTTAATCCCCGTGGGTAATACCTGCATTTTCAGGCACACCACTGGGCAGCCGACGGGCTACCCAAGGACCAATTGGGTGCTCAATGCCTGAAAATGCGAGCCTTACCCTTTGAAAGTGACAAGCCCAGTCGGCAGTGCTGCAGAGCCTGGCTCCGCAGTGCTCCAGCCCGGGCGTGTCAGTTTCAAAGGCTGGCTGGTGCCCCCCACTCCCATAGCACCTCACAGCTAAGAAGCAGCGTGTGTGTGTCTGTGTCTGTATGTGTGTGAGAGAAAGAGAGAAGCGGCCTTTCAAAGTGACAGAACCCGCCCCAGGGCACTGCACTTGGAAAGACTGGCTGCCAGTTCCCCTCCCTCCAGCACTTCACAGCTGTGAGGCTCTGGAGAGGGGGAAGCGGCCTTTCAAAGTGATACTTTGAATGTCCAGCCAGCACAATCGAGCAGACTATCAGGTCCCATTTGGGCACCACTCTTCCCCGAATGAGGCTGGGCCAGACAGGCACCCTTGATTTCTTGGAGGTCCCCAAATCTTCAGGTGCAGCTGTAGCAGGGACACAACCCTGAACACAACACAGTGCCTGCGTGAATAACGTCTTTTTTTTTTAAAGCAAGGGTTAGGTAGGAAAGGAACAAAGACCTAAAAACTGTAGGCCAGTGTCAGTAGGGGACCAAGATAGCGCCTTGCCGATGGGGTATTTGCTTATAAAATGTGATGGACAGACGCCAGAGGGGAGAGAGGAATCTTGTTCCTTTTATAAACTGCATTGATTGCCTGCTGTGCAGTATGCTTGGCATAACTTTTCTGTGGATTTCCTAGTTTTGAAAAGATGTTATGTAGTCTTTCTGTGACCGGCCGGCGGGAGCAGGAGGGACCGACCTGGGGCCGCGAGGCAGGGAAGAGGATCCGGACCCGGAAGACGAGCGGGCGGCGGTGACGCTGACGGCCAGATGCCGGGAAGGCGGGGCCAACCCAACGCAAGGGGGCGGAGCCAAACCCCGAGAGGGGAGGGCGCGGCCAAGGAGCCGGGGGGAAGCCGGCTACAAGAGGGCGGCGAGCAGCCCGACGGGGAGAGAGGAGGTGTCGGCGGCAGCGGAGAAAGAGGCCCAGGACCCCTGGAGGTACCCAGGGACCCCAGACTGGGGAGAGGGCCTGGGAGGGACCGCAGCCATCGAGACTTGGGGGCAGGGAGCCGAGAGCGCGACGCTGGACCCCTGGGGGTACTCGGGGACACCCGATTGGGGCGAGGGCCTGTGAGGGGCCGTGGCTCTACAGGACTTGGGGGAAGCACCGGGACTTGGGGGAATCACAGGACTTGGGGGCTGTCACTGGGACTGAGGGTTGGGTAGGCTTCAGGCGGTGAGCCTGCGGGGGGAGCCCATCCCGGAGCCCGAGGGCTTCTACCCTCCGGCCCCAGGGCTATTCCCGGAGAACAAGGGGGTCGCCCCTCCCCGCCGGCCCGTTCACGGGAACTGGCGGGGGACATACTTAGGGGGGGGGTGACAAGTGGCGTCCCTGGGTGGGCCCGACAGAGGAGGCAGCAGGCCAGGCAAGGGGAACTGGCCACGCGCCGGGGGTTAGGGCCCAGCATGGAGACCGAAGCCATGTTGAAATGGCTTATGGACGCACAAACCGCCCAGCTGGAGACCCAGCGGGGGTTCCTCCAGCAGCTGACGGCGGACCTCGCCAACAACCAGGCCCGTGGGCAAGCGCAGATGGCAGAGCAGGTGGCTGCCCTCATGACCCCGGCCTTGGCGGCAGTGGCAACGGAGGGGAGGGGACCCCAGGTACGCCTAACGAAGATGGGCCCCACCGACGACCCAGAGGCCTTCCTCAATATCTTTGAGAGGGTGGCTACGGCGGCTAAGTGGCCCCGGGACCAGTGGGCTCTCTTGTTGGCCCCATGCCTGTCAGGCCCGGCCCAGACGGTATACGATCGGTTGGAGCCCGCCGAGGCCACCGACTTTGAAAGGGTGAGAACAGCCATTTTGAAAGGGCTAGACATATCCGAGGAGACGTATAGGCGGAGGTTCAGGGGGGAAAGGCACGTGGCCGGATCACCCCCCCAGGCCTTGGCCCAGCAACTTAGGACCCATTGCCTGAGGTGGCTGAAGCCTCAGCAAAGAACGGCCCTAGAAATAACCGAACTGATAATGACCGAACAGTTCATCCAAATCTTACCGCCCGGGAGCCGAGCCTGGGTAGCCCGCCATCGACCAGCTACATTAGAAGAGGCCACCCGGCTGCTCGAAAACTACGAGGCCTTTGAGGGGACCGCCGGATATCCGGGGCGAGACCTGGGCCGGGGGCGAGAAGAGAGAACCCCGAGGCTAGGAGGGGGTAGGGAGCCCCGACCTAGAGCCCCAGGGGGTGGCGATGGCCGAGATGAGGGCCACCCGGGTTGGGGGGGCAACCGACCCGGACGGGAAAGCCGACCTGAGGGGGGAACAGGGATGGCCCGAACCCCCTTCTCCCCGAAGAGACTCGAAGGCCCACCCGGTCGGGAAGGTGGGGTACCCGGGCCTCGCTTGTGCTACCAGTGTGGCAAGCCAGGACACTTCAAACGGGAGTGTCCGCTCATGGACTGCACTTTCGCAGAGGGCTGGTACGGGGAGAGGCTGGGAGAAGGAGGCCAGGAGAAACCCCTCATCCCGGTATGGGTGGGAGGACACCGGTATGAGGCCTTGGTAGACACCGGATGTGGAAGGACGCTAGTACGAGCGGGGATCCCAGGGCTACCACAGGCTTCTTTTCCCCAGGTAGGGATTCGGTGCATACATGGCGAGGTACGATTCTACCCCACCTGTTGGGCCGATCTGGGGGTGTCGGGACAGACCGGGGGGCGCCAAGTGGGGGTAGTCCCGGGATTGGCCCACCCCGTCATACTAGGGCGGGATTGGGGGGCCATGACTCCCTTACTACAGGCCGCGGACGGACTGGAAGGCGAAGAGGTCCAAGAGGGCTCCGACGAGGACGAAGATGGCCGGGCTGGAACAGGGATGGCAGGAAGGGTAAGACCCTTTAATCTAATACAGGAGCAACGCAATGACCCCACCCTGAAGAATGCTTATGAACAAGTGCAGGTGGTGAATGGGACCCCTCGGGAGCCCCGGCGGTCTCCCACCTACCCGCACTTCGCCCTAGCAGGGGACCGGTTGTACCGAGTCCAGAAAGACGAGGCCAGGGGGGAGGTATGGCAGCTGTTAGCCCCCCGAGGGAGGCAAAAAGAGTTGTTGAGGATTGCACATGAGGTACCCTGTGGGGGGCACCTGGGCGAGGAGAAGACTCTAGACAGGCTGACCGCCCGGTTTTACTGGCCAGGTATCAGAGCCGCAGTAAGGCGGTACTGCGCCTCCTGTCCGGAGTGTCAGCTGACTACCCGAAAGAAGGTGGCCCCGGCCCCCCTCATCCCGTTACCACTGGTGGGCACGCCCTTCGAACGGATGGGTATGGATATAGTGGGCCCAGTAGAACCATCATCCGAGGGGTACCGCTATATATTGGTGACGGTTGACTACGCCACCCGGTACCCGGAAGCCATCCCCGTCCGATCTATCAAGGCCCCGGTGATCGCCAGGGAACTGCTGAAGATATTTGCACGCACAGGCTTCCCCCATACCCTATTGACAGACCAGGGCACCAACTTCACCGGGAAGGTGATGCAGCAAGTGTGTCGCCTATTAAGAATACACCACATACGTACCTCCGTGTACCACCCCCAGACGGACGGGCTGGTGGAGCGGTTTAACCAGACGCTGAAGGCCATGCTCCGCAAGTTTGTCCGGGAGGAACCGAAGGGGTGGGCGGCATTACTCCCCGCTCTCCTCTTCGCCTACAGGGAGGTGCCGCAGGCCTCCCTGGGGTTTTCGCCCTTCGAACTCTTATACGGGCGGCAGCCCCGAGGGCTATTAGACCTGATAAAGGAAGGGTGGGAGGAGGAGTCCAACAGCTCAGACAACGTA
This sequence comes from Sphenodon punctatus, assembly GCA_003113815.1. NCBI lineage: Eukaryota > Metazoa > Chordata > Lepidosauria > Sphenodontia > Sphenodontidae > Sphenodon > Sphenodon punctatus. The sequence goes on from QEPC01001301.1 coordinate 1,174,525, forward strand.
ATAGAGTACGTTACCCGATTGAGGGCAAGGTTGGAGAGGGTAGGAGCCTGGGCCCTACAGAATGGCCTGGAGGCACAGCAAGCGCAAAAGGGGAGGTATGATAGGCAAGCGAGGGCCCGGCAGTTACAGTGCGGTCAGAGGGTCTTGGTACTGCTACCCTCTTCAGAGTCAAAGTTATTGGCTACATGGCAGGGCCCCTACGAGGTGGTGGCACAGAAGGGGCCGGTAGACTACGTCATTCGGCGGCCGGGGCGCCGCCCGGAGCTCCAGACGTATCACGTTAACCTCCTGAAGGAATGGCGAGAACGCGAGCAAGAAGGAGCCGAGGCCCTGACAGGGGAACCCCGGAGGCCGGAAGGAGGGAGTCCGCCCGAGGAAGAGGTGACGGTGGGGAAGGAGCTGGAGGAAACGCAGACAGAACAGCTGAGGAGGTTCGTAGAGACCTACCGCCGAGTGTTCACCAGCCGCCCGGGGTGTACCACACTAGTGTACCACGACATTGTCACGGAACCAGGGCAGGTCGTGAGGGACCCCCCGCGCCGGAGTCCTTATCACCTACGCCAAATGGTAGATGGAGAGGTAACCCAGATGCTCCAGTTAGGGGTCATTGAAGAGTCTAACAGCCCGTGGCGGAGTCAACCCGTCCTAGTCCGAAAGTCGGACGGCACCATGAGATTCTGCATAGATTTCCGCCGAGTGAACACAATCTCCAAGTTCGACGCCTATCCGATGCCACGGGTGGATACCCTGTTAGAGCAGTTGGGGCAAGCCCGCTACCTGTCCACGTTAGATTTGACGAAGGGGTATTGGCAGATACCCCTCACCCGGGACGCCCGGGAGAAGACCGCCTTTGCGACACCGCGCGGCCTCTTCCAATTCACCAAGATGCCCTTCGGCCTACACGGGGCCGCCGCCACGTTCCAGCGGCTGATGGACAAGGTACTGGGGCCGCATCAGGGCTACGCCGCAGCGTATATTGACGACATCATTGTCTTCAGCCGCACGTGGGACGACCACCTCAGACATCTGAAGACGGTGGCAGAGACGCTGGCCCGAGCAGGACTTACCGCTAACCCACGGAAGTGCCGACTAGGGTTGCGGGAGGTAACTTACCTAGGCTATCGGGTGGGCAGGGGGCAAATACGGCCTCTCTGGGAGAAAATACAAGCCGTCAAGGAGTGGCCTCCTCCTACCTCGAAAAGACAAGTGCAGCAGTTTATGGGGCTAGCGGGATATTACCGGCAGCACGTGCCCCAGTTTGCAACGTTGGCTACGCCCCTCACCGATGTAACGGGGAAGAAACACCCGAAGGAAGTGACCTGGACCCCGGCCTTAGATAAGGCCTTTTCGGCCCTAAAAAAGAGCCTCTGCGAGGCCCCCGTCCTATACGCTCCGGACTTTGCGGAACCCTTCATCCTCCAGACAGACGCCTCCGACGTAGGGCTGGGGGCAGTCCTGTCCCAAACGATCGAGGGAGAGGAGCATCCAATCGCCTATCTCAGCCGGAAATTGGATCGACGGGAAAAGGCCTACGCCACGGTGGAAAAAGAAGCCCTGGCCATCCGATGGGCAGTGGGGGCTTTGCGATATTATTTATCCGGGGCCTCATTTACTCTAGTGACTGACCACGCCCCCTTACAATGGCTAGCCTCGATGAAGGATACTAACGCCCGCTTAATGCGCTGGTATTTAGCTCTGCAGCCATACCATTTTTCAGTGGCCCATAGGGCCGGGAAGTTACACCGTAACGCTGATTTCTTCTCTCGACAGGGCGACTCAGGCCCCCCTTGCAGGCCCCCCCCGGGGGACCTCTTAGAGGGGGGGGTGTGTGACCGGCCGGCGGGAGCAGGAGGGACCGACCTGGGGCCGCAAGGCCGGGGAGAGGATCCGGACCCGGAAGTCGAGCGGGCGGCAGTGACGCTGACGGCCAGACGCCGGGAAGGCGGGGCCAACCCGACGCAAGGGGGCGGAGCCAAACCCCGAGAGGGGAGGGCGCGGCCAAGGAGCCGGGGGGACGCCGGCTACAAAAGGGCGACGAGCAGCCCGCATAGGGGGGAGAGAGAGGAGGTGTCGGCGGCAGCGGAGAAAGAGGCCCAGGACCCCTGGAGGTACCCAGGGACCCCAGACTGGGGAGAGGGCCTGGGAGGGACCGCAGCCATCGAGACTTGGGGGCGGGGAGCCGAGAGCGCGACGCTGGACCCCTGGGGGTACTCGGGGACACCCGATTGGGGCGAGGGCCTGTGAGGGGCCGTGGCTCTACAGGACTTGGGGGAAGCACCGGGACTTGGGGGAATCACCGGGACTTGGGGGAATCACCGGGACTTGGGGGAATCACTGGGACCTGGGGGCTATCACTGGGACTTAGGGGTGGGTAGGCTTCAGGCGGTGAGCCTGCGGGGGGAGCCCATCCCGGAGCCCGAGGGCTTCTACCCTCTGGCCCCAGGGCTATTCCCGGAGAACAAGGGGGTCGCCCCTCCCCGCCGGCCCGTTCACGGGAACTGGCGGGGGACATACTTAGGGGGGGGTGACACTTTCCAACATGCCGTAGTGGTAGTGGTTACTTTCTTCAATCAGTATCAAAGGGGTTAGTCTTTTGTCCCCCACCCCCAAAGAGGACTACATTACACCATCTGTATGTTTAGGAAATCAATTTCCGAAAGGAATGGCAGGAATAGAATCTGTCAGCATGGGATTATTAAACTAAAACAGCCCCAGCGTATTTTGTCTGTAGGATGCCCCCATTCAATTTTAAACCTGGACAGCTTAGCTGCTATGTTTACAGCCTTGAATGCACTCAGGAAACTAATAAACAGAAATGGCAGATGCAGAGGGATTAGAGGACAGCTAGTGATATCTTCCAAATGGAGGTTACAACTGGTAGGAAAATGCATTCTCCGGTGATAATGCAAGTTATCATTTTACGTCCTCTGCTTGCCAGTTTGGGAACAGGATCAGAGACTGGAAATTCTGCTTCAGCTAAAATGTCTCTTTGTAGACCTGCTTGGTTGCCAGTGGGTTTGAATTCTGGCAGAAAAGCTCTTAAGCTTTCCAAGGGAAAATCTGGATGTACCTCACTAATTTGCCAACTAGTTTCAGTGGAACCGGATTGCTTCCTTGGTACCGATAGCTTCAGCTAGCTGAAATGGAGAAAATGTCATCATTGTGTTGTTGTGTCTAAGACCCCACAACATAATTCATGTTTGTTATCACATTTATATAGCACTAGCAATGTGCCGATCACTGAGCAGAGAGATTGAGTGGTTGCCATATTGGTCGCAAGTGACAGAGAGGGAAGCAAAGTGGGTTGAATATATTTGATAGGACCAACTGCTGTTGGTGGTAATAACCAGCAAGCTTTTGGGCCACACATAAAAAAGTATTCTATATCCTTCATATACTTCATCATTCTTCATATTCTGTATTATTATTCCTAACTCTGTCTCCCTCTCTCTCTGCTACTCTTAGACCCTGTCATATGTAGATTCTCCATTCCCAGATCCCTTCTTTTATGTGATTTCATTTCACCGTAGCTGTTTACCTTTTATCCCACACCTATATCTGTCTCCTACACATCCGAAACAATCTTGTTTTTGTCAGGAACTCTTCCCCTTATCAAATAACCCCCCTCCCGGCCACTAGTCACCTTGTCTTATCTAACCCTGCCCTTTCCTGCCTCTCTATATACTGCCCTGTATTTGTTCAGTTCATATATTTTTTACAGGCTACGCTCCGTGTCTGAGGAAGGGCCCTGTGTAAGGTCTGAAAGCTTGCTTTTTTCCACCAACAGCAGTTGGTCCAGTCAAAGATTTCATTCAATCCATTTTGTTTCCCTCTCTGTCACTTGAGACCAACACAGCAACCACACAATTTCTCTGCTGAGTGACTGGTACATTGATGGTGCTTTATAAATAAAAATCATAAACATGAATAACGTTGTGGGGTCTTAGACGGACACTCGCAAGCACTCCCAAAAAGTCAGTATTTGCCTTCAGAACAGGAACACTTGCTCTCATCTCAGCCCTAGTAGGGAAGATAGGTTGGTTGCCTTTTGATATCCAATGGACTACCTACCCAACCCTACCCCTCTCCCTCGCCAAATGCCTGACAGAACAGCCAGGTTTTGCAGTTCCTATGGAAGGCCGGGAGGTCTGGGGCCAGACGGGCCCCCACCGGGAAGAAATTCCAAAAGCATGACACGAACACTGAGAATGCCCTATTTTGCATAGCCCCCCGGAGAACCTGGGGGACGTCCAGTAAGGCGCCCCCAGGGGCCGATCTAGAACCTGGGGAGTGAGGTGGTCTCGCAAATAAGCAGGGCCCGGCCGTGTAAGACTTTAAAAGTTAAAACCAACACTTTGAATCGATGACGCCGCCGCTGCTCTCCCCGGCAGTACAGGCTCCACAGGGCCGGAGAGGGCCCATTTCTGGATTGCACTCCAAGCCCGCCGCTGCCTCCCTAGCCGCCCCAGGTGAGAGGGCTGTGACAATTTGGGGAAATTTTAGAGGCAATATTTTGGGAGTTTGGGTGGTAATTTCAGATACTCAAAAGACCAGAAAAACTGATAATTCAGTTTTTCGAGTACCTGAACAGTATTCGGGTACCGATTTGGATAACCAAAATGGTACCCCAAAATATGGGTATTACCCACAGGAACCAAATCAGGTATTCTTTTCCGTTCTAACCAGGCCCCATTCCATCCTAGTTTGCTGCTTTGCACATGTCCATACTTTCACCGCCATCTTTACTGTACTGGAGCTCATGGGATGACATTTCCCAGGATACTCCTGTAGAGGAAAGATAGATGGTGACAAAACTGTGCACTCACGCAAAGCAGAAAACTGCTCTATTACATGTTCTTTGAGTCACCAGTCAAGAGGGAATAGCAGCAGCACCCATGGTAGTGCATTGTGGGGCTGGTTAAGCTTGGGTGAGTGGACCAGGGATTCTCCAAGGGATCCCCCTGTAGCAGATCAGAGGCTCAACTCAGTGCTGCCCCTTTAAGAGGCTAAATTGGGGTCTGTGGGAAACACCTGGGCAGTAGGGATGTGCGAACAGAACGCAGTTTGGATGGTTGGACATTTGGTTTTTTGGTTCAAAACCCGAGTTTGTGTTCGGTTGTTCGGTTCGGCTGAAGTTGGCCAAACATCCAAAAATAGCGCTATCGATACCGATAATGAAATAATTTTTTGTTTCCAGTATCGGTATCATTTGGTCCTGAAACCACCCCTGGTCTCCACCCCTGGTGCCAGGAAATCTGCTCCTCAGCTGCCTCCCCCTTCCAGACACGTTTTTTCCGCACAAAGTACCACATTTTTCCCACCCCTGAACTTATCCGAACTTTTCCGAACTGTTCGGCCATTCAAATGTTTGGTTTGGTCATCTGAACAGGCTGAGTTTGGCCCGAACTCCAAACATCCGAACCGCGTTTGCACATCACTACTAGGCAGGGTGTGGCTAATCCAGCCCAGATGGTAAAAGCTTTTTGTACAGTTGAGGGGGCAGACAGAGAGAAAAGCCACTGGGAAGTTAGTTTGGGGTGGGCTTGGGAAGGGTTTGAGGAACTGACTTGTGAGACGACGGCTGTTATGAGTAAGGAGCTCAGTATGGATGATATAATGGGATAAAGAGAACTGTCAGTCTGAATATAAAGTGGAGGAGTATGGTAGCACTTGTAAATAAAATGGACACTTCCCAGCTAATTCCCAGCATGGTCCTGGATATTTGGGGTTTGAATCCTGAGTAGGGTGGTCATACCTCCCCTTTAAAAGAGGACACTTATGAAAAATACACATTGCAGGCCTGTATTTGTTCCAGTGCAGCCCTGCACTATGTATTTGTCATAAGAGTCCTTATGAAAACATAAGCATTCCCCTGAATACCCAAGGTAAAGGAGACCCTGTTACAGTGGTGGAGAATTTTGGCAATGATCGACCCTGTATAATTGAGGGGTTTGACCGCTAAACGGTGAGTTCAACTGTTGCTGTGGAAAGTGGAGGATTGTGCCTAAAAGTGGAGAGTACAACAGAGTAAGCAGCAGTGATGGTGGTGGGTTCCGAGGCAGGCTTCAATGGGGAGTTTTAACCATTCCAGAAACACCTGGAGGAGTTCCTGAGACAAATACTGCATCGGTTCCATGCTCAGCTTTGGCAGTGAGAAGTGAGGCAGCGAGGCCAGCTCAGGAGCCCTGCAGAGGAGCAGCGGCAACCCGAGAGAGACAACATTGCAGCCAGCCACCCCGCAGTACTGGAGGAACCAGGGGCAGAGTGCCACACGTGGCGTCTGTTTTGCATGTGGATTTGGGGGACATTTTGCAAGGGGTCCTAAGTCCCAGGAGAAGAAGGGTGCTTGGATTCCTGGTTATAACAGATGGGGGAAATGGGGTTGCTCATGGAGAGCTTTGTATAATGCTGAAACACAGATAAAATGTTGGGGGCATGAGAAGTATGGCCACAGAGAAACTGTGTTAAAATTAAGAGGTATAATGCGGTTTGAAAGTTTGGAGTTTGGCCCGAACTCGGCCTGTTCGGACGACCGAATCTGAACACAAATCCGAACACGAACTGGCCGAACTGAACTCAATTCCGAACGTCGGAATGACCGAACAGTTTGGTCAGTTCGGATCATGTTCGGGTGGCAAAAAAAGGTTCACTGTAAGGTCAAACGTGACAGGGAGGGGTAGTACTAGTCACTGAGGAGCAGACTTCTAGGCACCAGGGGTGGAGAGACTTGCAAGAAATGAAACTATCTGCCTCCCCACTTCCCAACACCTTCTGAGCTAGTCACTGTTCCTGAACAGCAGGCGTTGAGTAGGATTATTAGATTGCTTTAAGTTTCATTTCAGTTTTGTACTGAAATGGAACTTAAAACTTAAACTGAAACCTTGTGTTGTTTGTGATTCCCCC
>QEPC01001301.1:1193557-1263159 GCA_003113815.1 Sphenodon punctatus
AGTCCTGAGGCAGTTCCTGGATACATTCTTCACACAAATACTGCCCTGATGCAGCCTAAATTAGCTGCAGCTGTAGACGTGAGGGGCTGCCATGGAAACCAAGTGACCACAGCTGCCTGGAGCAAAACAGTTTACCAGGAGAACTTTTTACACACAAAAGTTCTTGGAGAAGTTTTACATAGAAGTTCAAAGAGCTGGATGTTTAAGATCTGGGTGAGTGATTTAGACACACAGCAACTTCAGGATGTAACAGCAAACATGCAGGAGAAATGTGTGTGTAAAAACACCCATGCTCTATCCCCTCCCCTGGCCATGCCCCCCCCCCCACCTACATCCAAGAACACACATTTATTGTCCTTCGTCCCCCTCTACCTGCCCACAAGAATCCACCCTATTGGGGTATGGTGTAGGGTTGTGGGGTGTTTGATGGTTTTGTATTTTTGGTCTGTTTTATATTTGTATTTTAATATTTTAAGCCACCCTGAGCCTCCTTTGGTGGGAAGGGCAGGGAAATAAATAAAATAAAATAAAATAAAATAAAGTGAAGAGATGGTCACTTGGGGCCTGGGGCCAAAAACTGAGGCAAGAATGAATAACACATACAAATACACAAACACAATAAAAATCAAATACATCATAAAATACAGCTTACCAGAGCTAAAAACATTCCCTCCTAACCCAACCCACTTTATAGGTCAAAACCAGCACCTTGAATTGTGTCTGGAAAGATATTGGCAGTCAGTGTATATTCTGGAACACCGGTGTAATGCGCTCCTAGTGACCCACCCACACCCCCAACAGAAGGCAGGCCACCGTGTTCTGTGCCAACTGCAGCTTCCAAACAGTCATCAAGGACAGCTCCACATAGAGAGCATTGCAATACTCTAGCCTTGAGGTTATGAAGGCATAGATGATGATGGCCAAGTTCCAGTCAGAGAGAAAAGGTTCCAGGTGAAGTTGGTGAAAAGCACTCCTGGCCACCGCCTCAGCCTGCTCAATGATGCGCAGTAATGGATCCAGGACCTGAAGCACCCCAAGGATGCGAACCTGAGTGACCAAATGAGGCTGGATCCCATCAATAAGATGGTGCAAATGGTGGCACCTGTACTACATATGGGTAAAATAATTGATCCAGTAATTCCAGCAAAACACGGATTTGATTGCAATTCCAGTCCACGTTTTCCTGGAATTATCAGAATGACCAGATCAGTTAAAAACAGAATCAGAACTGTGATTTTGTTTTGGACCTACGTCATGCCTCGCACTCCCTGTTCCTTCCCCTGAGGTACATGTTACGCCCTCTGGGATGTAATCAAGAACTGGAAATAGAGTCAGGGAGTGGACAAGATGACCAAGGAGACGGGATTAGTGCATACAGGGCCCAGACTATCCTGGTTGCATCCCAGGCCATTGTCCATTGATTTAAGTAGTAATTTTGTAGTATCTGAGGGGTGATTGCCTTTCAGCCAGCTAACAGAATAGTTCAGGAGAAGAGCTGAAACAGGTACTCATGGAAATGGGTGTACTCATCAAATTTCTGGTACTAGAATTGATCCTCAATGTCTGGGTACTAATCAGTATCCAATTAGTGTCCAATTCGAGAAACCAGCGTCTCATATAAACTTCTGCTCCTGGAATATCTATTTCCAGTTCTGGAATATGGATGTCTGGTACCGTTTCGAGGGGGGAGGGTTAGTCCCAATTCTCCTATTGGTAACCAAAAAATAAGTAAATCGATAATGGAAATTACCGATTTTGTGGGTATGTGGGTACCAAATCATTGATAGGATAGTCCTCTGAATACCAGACAGGGTACTCAAAATGTGGATATTACTCATGGGTACCAAATTAGGTACCTCTTTCAGCTCTATTTAGGAATGCTTTCTCAACAGAGAAGTAGGAAGCCATCTGTGGTATGAAAGACTGACCCCTTTAGACAACAGTTATTTTTTTGACTGGGGGTCTGGTTTCAGATGTTCAAGACCAGGCCCTGGCCTGTCTTGATGGTGGAGAAAGGCAAGTGTCAGTTGGGAAAATGCCAGAATCTAGTCAGTCAGCCTTGGGAGCTCCTAGCAGGGCCAGCAGCACCAGCTGGCACCATCGGTGCTTGTGGGATGATTATAACACCTTCTCAAAGTTGCTTCTGTTTAGAGCTAAAACCTGGGAGCTCATCATAACTTAGCCAACAAATGGCATCAATTTCCACCACCTTTCAAGGTTGTATATGAAAAATCACACCCCATTTGGCCATTTCAAAAACAAGCTGACAAGTGAGACTGGCTTAAAAAAAAATAACAAAAAACCATACAGACGTGCGATTTAATTTTTTTTTAAAAGTAGCTTTAAAAACAAACAAACAGCAGAAAGAAGAATTAAACCAAAGGGGGGGGGGGGGGGGGGGGCACTACCTACAAATGGAAAGAGACAAAAAAAATTAGAGATACAACGTGTAGCAAACAAGCACAGAACAACAAACCTAGCAGGAAATAAGTGGAAGATATAAGTGGGAAAAGAAGATACAGAAAGATCTTCTCTGAGAGAAAGCTACAATGAATATTGGATTAGGTATACACAAATATTATTTGACTTTCCAGGTAGCACTGGGAATATCTGGGTAATATTTGCACCCAGATGATTCTTTGATTATTTGCTCATCCAGATATTTGTTTTATCCCATTTTGTTTTGCTGGGGCTTTTTGGTCATTTCGGTTACATTGATTTGCCACCATTAAGCACTGGGCTGAAGGTGCATCTGGAACAAAGTCACCGTGATCTCAAAACCGGAAAGAAAATCCCTAAATAGTAAATACATTAGATGAAACGCTCAAAACAGAAAACCAATAAAACAGGAACAAAGTGCCGCCATTCTCCATTTCCTTGGAAGAACCCAAAGTAATATTTTATTTATTTATTTATTTATTTATTTATTCACGTTCTCATCCCGCCTTCCCATAGGATATGAAAATATATTTTAAAATACACCAATAAACCATACCCCCTAATACATTAGAAATGCACAAATTAAATCAGGTAAAATTCACCAGCCCACAGCTCCCCAAACTAGAGCTGAAACAGTACCTGGGTGGGTTTTGGGGGGTTTTTGTGTTTTTTTTTAAACCAAATAACCATTTTTGTCCATTCCAATCGGAATCAGACAAAATTACCCAAATCAGATAAAAAATTTACAAAATCAGATGTTTTTACTTGTGGGTAATAACAAGGGTTGGGACTCCAGGGGGATTATCGGGTATTGGATTTATTGGTATCGGATGAACTGCTATGGAGGCCTGCTCTACAGCAGTCCCAGCCCGGACCTGTCAGTTTCAAATGCTGGCCGGTGCTTCCTTCCCCACTCCACAGTGCCTCTCACCTAAGAGGCATGGGGTGAGGGAGTGAGGGAGGGGAGAAGTAGCCTTTGAAAGTGACAGGCCCTTGCTGGGACCCATGTGGGGTCCAGTTCGGGCACTTTTCACTTCAAATGCTGGCACTGGGGGGAGGGGGTGGCCTTTGAATCTTTCAAGCCCTGGTTGGGACTGCTGCAGAGCTGACCTTTGCAGCAGTCCCACGGTGATTTTAGACATGCCGGGCCTCCCTCTAACCACGGTCCGGGATCCGTTTAGGATCCCGGACAGGAATCAGGGAGTGACCACATGACGTGCGGCCGCACAGCACCACCCCTCCATGCTCCCCCAGCCGCCCGCCCTCTGGGAGACGGGTGGGTGCAGTGGTCAATCCGGCTGCTGCGCCCGATCCCGGAGTGTGGTTGTGCTAACCACGATTCCGGAGGTGAGGCCAGCCTCACCTCCGGAACCGTGGTTAATCTGATTCCCACCGGAGGTTCACTGGGGTGAACATCTGGCGGGAACCCCTTTAGCTGTTACGGGCCCTACTCCACCACAGGGGATTGACTGTGGTAAAAGGGAGGCCCATAACATCTGAAATCACCCCGAGATGAGGCCTTTCACTTTAAAAGGCTGCCAGTATGTTTGAGCAGACAATCGGGTCCTGTTTGCTCATCGATAGAACCAAATGGGGCTGGGTTGATTTGATAATTATTGGTATTATCAGATGAATCTGATACCGCCCATTATCAACATTATTGGATTAATCCGATAGTCCCACCCCTAGTAATAATTGCATTCGCAGGTACTGTTTCTGGTATCTGACTCAGTACCTGAATAACTCCCGAGCACTTGAAAAAACAAAATTTTGGTTACTTTTTGAGTACCCCAAACTCCAAAATAATACTCTCCAAAATCCCAAAATACAGGACAAAATCATTAATCGTTTTCCCTGAAGTCATAAAAGAGATGGAGAGGATTAATGATTACATCCAGCAATGTGCCTGGCACTTAACAGTCATTAATTAGAGACAGGCTCCCATCCCAACAATCTTACAATCTACAGCTGTTTCAGGTACTGAAGTTAGTACCCATTGGTGATGCTTACATTTTTGGGTAGCCCATTGGGCACCCGACAAGCTATCTAAGGACCAGTCAGGTTCCAGATGCCACAAATGTGAGCATTACCCAGAGAAACTGACAAGCCCCAACCAGGAGTGCTGCAGAGCCTGGCTCTGTAATGGTCTGAGACGGCGTTTGTCAGTTTCAAAGGCTGGCTGGTGCTCCCTCCCTCCCCTCCCCCAGCACCTCTTCCAGTGCTGCAAGGGTGGGGGAAGCAGCCTTTGAAAACAACAAGCCCAGGATTTATTGGTATCAGGCCTCTAGAATGCCTTCCTTCAAGATATTTCCCCTTTCTAGGTTTGCAAGTTGCACAAAAGGTCCAATAATCATCTGCGCCTTGGACTCGAAGAAATTCCATTGGCACTATCAACATCCTTGAGTCTCATTCAGTTGCCCATCCTCTGCATTGCTATATGCAACTGTTCTTCTACAAACAGCTATGGCTATTAACCCTACAGCTGTAAGTCTAGAACAGAATTATGGAAAATATAAGCATTGGTAACTGGACTGGATACAGAGAAGCTAATGGAGATTGGGCATCTGGGCAGGTCCAAGAGAGAGGTGACCATAGGCAGAGACAGAAGCTGTTTTTCAATGGACCGTGCGGGGGATGCGTGGGTGGCCGCAGTAGGTGGTGGTGGGTGTAGCGCGGGAGCACGCATGCACCCAACCCATCCCCTGCAGCATTCACACGGGCCCCTCCACCCATCTCCATGTAGCAAAACTGTGTGGAGATGGGCTGGGGCGTCTGGTGTGAAAAGGGCCCGAGATACATTCATGAATAGAGCTGAAGCAAGTACCAGCAAAAAGAGTTACACCCGTCAAAATGGAGGTTCTTGATTTGACCCAGTAATTTTGGGTACTAATTGATATCTGACTAGTACCCCATCGGGGGGGCGGAAATCATGATTTTCTGACTTCGGGTACTGGATTTCTGACTTATCCCATTTCTTCTAAGTTTCCATCCTGAATTAATGATCAGAAAATGGTAAATCAGTAACTTGGACACAGAAGTACCTGGTATTTTCAGGTAATCCGATGCCCTACTGATATCCAGGTACCCCAAAATGTAGGTATTCCCCATTAGTAGCTGATGTTGTCCTGTTTCAGCTCTAGACAAGTTGCACATACATGTGTTTAGCTTTAGTTACAGAGGAAAAGGGAGAGCCTGGAAGATAGGATAGTAGAAGGCGCATCAGTTAGCAACCTGTGGGGATGAGGAACTAGGGAAAACCTGACAAAGGCCTAGCATCAAGGCAATATTCTCTAAGAAATTCTTCCCAGAACAGATGGCAGAAGGTCATTGGAAGAAGATTATGAATTTATCCTACAGCTGAAAAAGGTAGCTCATCTATGAGTAAATCAGGATGGAAAACCAAAAAATTGAGACAGAAAACGGAAATGTTGGGTCTGAAAGTTGACATTCTGGGACCAGAAGTTGACATTCTGGGACATAGGGTGACTGAACTGGTACCTTATTGGGTTGAAATAGGGTACCGATTGCTACCTGATATTTTCGAGTTGATGCAGGTACCAGAAATTGGAGTGGTATACTTGTTTTTGCTGGTACTTGTTTCAGCTCTACTTCCTCCCCAGAATGCTACTCAAGCCTCAGTCCTCCCACCTGTTGAAATCAATGGCAAAACTTCCATTGTTTAATATTTTTAAAGGTGGAGGATTGTTGAATCAGTAATGGACAGGCTGTTAATGAATCCTGTTGGCTCCTTGTGGCTGCAGCACCAGGCTTCTTGATGGTCGAGTGCTGCCCAAGGAATATTCCTTTGTAATTTTTCCAGGAAACCCGGGAGAGGGGCGGGGGATAAGAGGAACACAAATGTACCATTTAATAGATTTGCCTGAGGAAAGAAAATGATCCTCTCCCCCTTGTATTACTGGAGACAGTGCTGCTAATTGCCAATTATACATTGCCATCAATATCCTATTACTTCTAACTTTTTAAAACATGAAATATTTCACAATTCGGCAGGGTATATAGTGTATATATATACATACTCAGTTAAATAGCTGTTTGCAGGGAATGTCTTCCATCCCTAAAATGATGTTAGCACGTTGTCAACTATGTGGCACGTGGCAGGCTCATTTTAATTCATGGCTTGTGGTTTCTTAAATGACTCATTCTTTCCTTTATCTTCTAGCTGGGATATGTAATGCCTCTGCATGAACACATTAAGAGTAAAGATGAGTAGTGGGCTTATTATTCTCAGGTATTATCTACATTTTTGGGTAATGCTTTGGCTACTTGAAGACTGTCTGGGACAAAAAAAATGGTACGTACATATCCAAATTATAGGGTATCCTTTTTCAGTTTGTTTTTCCAGGTGTGTTATTCTAATATTTTTGGTTGTGTCATTTTTGGCTATTGCATATTTGTAATATTGCCAAAATGAAACCGAACCAAAATGGAGTAAATGAGGGAGTGCAAACAGGTATTACTCAAATAGACATTTTCAGTTTGGATAGTTCAGATTCAGTGGGTTTGCCCATTTTTTGTTTTTTCATATCTGTTTCAGTTCTAATTAAAACTAGTATTGAAATGAAATTCTGAACCAGAAAACATTTTTGATGGAATCCATCTATTTTGATCGATCTGGCAAAACGTGAACTGAAATGCGTTCCAGAGAGTAAAGAGTCTGTAAACGGGAAGGATTGGGCCCTTGTGTGACAAAGGAGTTTCATTGTGGCACACTTGAATTAGCCAGAGAGAGAAACTGATTCAAGAGAACTGTGCGCAAAGGAAACTGAGTCACTCAAACCCGGTGAAGTGGGGGTGCAGACCCCCAAACCCATGACAGTGGTAGACTCTTTACTCTCTGGGTTCGCAAGAGCTTGAGGGCTCTCGTTGCTCACTTGTGTTCCAATGTTAGACACCGCTACTTCTTCATAAAGATAAGAAGTAAAGTTTATTGATTACATAAGCAAGATAGTTGATACAAAGTGGTTATTAGAAATGAAAGGTAAACATAACGCATTCCTAGCTTATACTGGTTGAATTCCTAAGTAAACGTCTTACCCTACCCAGGTCCAGAAGTTCTGGTTTCTCAGTCATAGAGGTAGAATGACTGGGCTCTGGCTTCTTAGTTGGTAAAGAGCAAACTCATGTCTCTCACCTCATGTTTCTGCAGACCAACTGCTGCCAGGCAGGCTTTCACATGTAGATCAGTTCTCTAGCTGGCTTTAGGATGGAAGAGACTCGAGGTGACTCACTGGCCCCTTTTATATAGTTTTCCCCTTCTTTGTCTCTGTTCTCACCTTTGGGGAATCATGGGTCAGGTCACGTAGTCAACCCAGGCAAACATGGAAGTCAATTTACATCTCAACAGGGCTGTCTGTCCGGAGACCTTCAATATCCATTTTGTTATCTGTTTGTATTTCCTGTAGGCTGTCATGTGCTACATCTCTGATCTGGATTCTACAGTTCTCCCTTGCAAGATCACATACATGTGGAACCTTTTGTATTGCATATTTGTCAGACTTGTAGTCTACATATATTGTAACATTATATACATGTGGAACCTTTGGCATTACATATTTACCAGACTTGTAGTCTACATGTAGTCCCGTATTACACGTGTGTGACCCTATGTTTCTCCGTGACGACACTGCCATTTTGCACATGTGCAGTACCGCTGCCATTTTCCACATATCCACCAAGCAGTGAAATCATCCATCGGAGTCTCTTGATCGTGGTTCTAAACATGAGAACATAAGAAAATTGTGGAACTCATTTCCGGAGGGTACTGTACAGGCCAGTACCATAGCAGGCTTCAAAAAGGGACTGGATGAATATTTGAAAGCCAGGTCTATTAAGGGCTACTAGTTGGGTTGGTCAGGGGTACAAGACTCTTTACTGTCAAAAACTGGGGGAGGATGGCAGAAAATGGGACACTCCATTGTAACCTGTTGCATATTACTCTGAGGTAACCAATGCTGGTTACTGTCAGAGACAGAATGCTGGTTGGATCTGGCCCAGTAAATATGGCACTTATGTTCTTATGAAAGCACAAAACAATTCTGTGAAAACAGAAGTGTTGTTTCTATCCAGCCTTAATTAAGACCAAATCGCTGGTTGCATGCTTGTAAAGACTTTCAGGTGGAAAAATAGGGACATCTTTTTGATACCATATGGCAATACAGGATGAGAAGAGAATTTCTCTAGACACAAAAACGAGGCCACTGAAGATGTGTGCATTGTCAATCCTGCTTTATGCCGCACAGGCCCGGATCCTCAAGACAGATAAAGACTACTGACCTTTGAAATGAAATGCCATAGACAGATGCTTCTGGTGAGCTGGCAGGGTCATGTTGGAAATGAAACCATCAGAAAAAAGACTGGTGTAAAAGAAAGGCATTAATGTAATAACAAAGGAGAAAGGAGAAGGTATTTAGATTTATCTTCAGGAGGAAGAAATATCGTTTGCTAAGGTGTCGTGGGGTGAGGGTGTCTGTTACCTTCATGGACTTTATGTGGCTAGAGGCTACTGGAGAAAAGGATGGAAGGGACTTGTATGACAAAGCACAGGTTGGAGCATATTTGAAAGTCGTGTACTCCTGACTGGCCACTACGATTGTTAGATTATTAGGGGTGTGCAGAAGGCACCCCTACCATTTTTGGTTTCGATTTTGTTTTCATTTACAAAAATCCCTTTGTTTTTGGTGGTTTTCATAAATGACCCTACCGTTTTCGGGGCCCCCCTCCCCCATTTATTTTATTTACAATTAATAAAAATAAAATAACTGTACATGCGCAACATGGCCACCGGGACGTTCTGCGCATGCGCAGCTGCTCTTTTCCAAAGTGGCACCAGTGGGTTTGGGGCATGTATGGGGTTTTTGTGTTTTTTTAAAATTATATTTTATTTGAAAAATATATGGAAGCAAACAATCATTTGCTTATTTGTCCATTTTTATATTTAAATTACTAAAATGAAAGGGGCTTCATTTGTTTTAGTAATTAAAGAAATGAAAACAAACTGCACACACACCCCCCCCCCATAGACTATGGGGCAAACAAAGACCAACAAAGGAGGAGGCTGAAGTGTTCTCCTCTTCCCTATGGATCCAGTCATAAAATCAAAAAAGTCAGTGAGGGTCTTCAGCCTTGTATTTTCCAACTCTTGATTACATGGTGAGATCCCTCCATGGACGCAGAGATATGGATGGCAAATTCACCTTGATGATGATCCTTTGAACAAGGCAAGCCATTTTCTTGGGACACCGTTTCCTAGAACCAGTTTCAGGTTACTAATAATGAGATCCAGGTTTCCAGACCTGGGAAACCTCCCTGGCATCCTCCAAGCCCAGAGCACCGCAACGCTTCTAGAGTGATACTGGACCCGGTAGTTTTCCCCACTGATGTATTCCCTCTTCTGCAAGGTAAGTTTCCAAAGAAGCTGGCTCTTTAAAGGAAACACAAACACCCAACAGGATTAAATTAAGGAGTTCTTTAATTCCTAAATTAAGGAGTTCAATGCTAACTCAAAT
Source organism: Sphenodon punctatus (assembly GCA_003113815.1). Lineage (NCBI taxonomy): Eukaryota > Metazoa > Chordata > Lepidosauria > Sphenodontia > Sphenodontidae > Sphenodon > Sphenodon punctatus. Next base: position 1,203,523 of record QEPC01001301.1, read on the forward strand.
TCCAATACTCCTAGCTAGAGCGGAAACAGATACCCAGTTGGTGCCCACATTTTGGGCACAATTTCAGGTATCCGAATCGGTACCCTTATGCCAACCAAGCACTCAAAACCCTGACATCTTGGTTACCAGTTTTTTGAGTGCCCACCCAAAGTTACCTCAAAATAATAGATTCTAAATTACCTGAAATTCAGAAGAAATTGGAACAAAACATGTATTTCAGTATACGGGTTTGTCAGTGTTTTGACATTTCATTATTTCAGATACCTGATCAAAAACTGGTTCAGGTACCAAATGCAACCCAAAAATTTCAGTTTGATTCGAGTACCAGAAATTCTACCGGTATCCCTCTTTTTGCAGGTACTTGTTTTAGCTCTGTGTACGGCCAGATGGCTACATAATGCTGTCTCCTACTCACACCTCAAAATCTCGTCCTTGTCAATTGCACCTGGAAGGCAGGGACCAGCAGGATATAACGTACCCCAGTAAGACTACTCTGGTTGCATCCTTCTCCACGGGCAGGCCTTTAGCACTAGCTTCCCCAGGGCAGATGTGAATCAGAATAGTTTTTATTCAGAAGTTTACTTTCCTCCCAGTCCATCTTGCTTAAGGGCTTCTAGAATTATTTTGACTTCCTAGCTGTCACACAAGTGCCAGATTCCTAAAACTGGAAAGTTTTTTGACATATGCAGTCTGTGTCTCGAATATGCTATTTCAACGTAAGATGTTTTGACACCTGCACATACTTTATGTTTTCAGCTCTCAGCAAATTTACCGCCTTTCATTTTGAGCTGGTTTTTAGGGGGGTGCATCCGTAACATTTTCTATTAGTTATGAAAACAAATGGAGCTCCAGTCGGGTCCATAATTAATATTACAAAAACTGAAAAATAAGCAAACGGTTATCATTTGCTTTCATCTGTTGTTTAAAAAGAAAAAAGCAAATAAGAAAAAAAAAGAGAACACCTATGGGCAAATAGCCACTAGGGCTGTTCTGCATACGCACGCCCTTTGGCAAAAATGGTGCCGGCAGTATCTGTGCATTTTGGAAAAGGGCTACGCATACGTAAAACGACCTGCTACATGCACAGTGATTTTTTTAAAAAAATTAATTTTCAATTAAAAACAACAACAATGAACCCTACGAAAAAAGTAGGGTTGTTTATGAAACATCGCCCCCCCCACCACCCAAAAAACCCAAAGGGTTTTTTGTAAGCAAAAACGAAATGGTATGGGTACCTTCTGCCCATCCCTACTGGTTTTCTACAGACTGCCATTTGAAGTATTTTTGGGGGAAAAAATGCCATTGCTTGTCCTGCATTCCATCTGCCCTGCTTGCATTGGTCCTCGAAACATGTTGAATTTCTGTTTGCAGTTGTACATGCATTTTAGATGCTCTGATTTTGACTAGAGTTGAAATGGGTATCCTCCCAAATGGGGATTCCCAGTGTATTCCATGACACCGCACCCATCTGTCACAGAACAGGTACCATAGAGTTACCAAGCAGTACCCAATGGGATACCCACTTCAGTTTTTCCCTTCCTCTCCTTTTCTCCCCAACACTGTCCTCCCACCAGCTGTTGCCAGTTTGGGGCAGTTCTGAAATGAATTCAAATCTCTTGTAGCCTTGGCACTGCACATTCTTCAAAAGCTATGTTCATTGTTGTGACTGTTCTGCAGTTGCCCCCCCCCCGCCCCCTACCCATCCTTTGGCTTGTGGCTACCACACCCCATTATCATACAACTGGTGCCCAACCCCGACCACCACCACCTTCCCATAAAGCGCTCACGAGAAAACACATGGGTTTTGCTGATGGTGCAGGACTCCTATGTCATTTCCCCCTCCTCTCTACTGGAGCTGAAGTGAATATGCCCTCTGCAGTCAGCACACCTGTCAAATCCTAATGATCTGACCCCCAAACAAATGAATTGGGTATCAAATAGAGATTTGCAAAGGGGGTGAGGGTGGGGGGGTGGATTTTGAATTTCTGATTTCTATTCGTTCCCATGTCCATTTTGATGTTTTATGTCTCAGAATCTTGGGACCTTTTTAAGGGGAAAAATCTATTCGCTGTTACAGTTGGTTGAGAAGTAAGCATGTAGGGGGGTGCTATCCTCTGTGTGTGTGTGTGCAAATGAGTACACACACGTACACAGGTGGTGACTCTCAACAAAGGACCCTACTATCAGTACGTGCCAGAGCACCAGACAGGGGGATCCCATCCAGTCCCCTGGGAGCTGTTCTGCCTTCAGCTGCCTACGGAAGTAGGCCAGACCCCTGGACCACAAAACAAAACACTACAGAAGCCAAAAAGGACTTTTTGTGTGTGTTGATTATTTGTCTTTTATCCAAACCCAAATGCACAGCCTAATGTCAAATGGTTAGGAGTGAGACTCCAGGAGGAATTTCAGTTTCAATTTTTTTGAATTTGGTCCTTTAGGAATTTCAGATCTCAGTTCGGTTTCAGATATTTTGCATTGCATTGTTCCCCATTGAAATCAATGGGAGCAAACCGCAATGCAAAAAATTGGAATTAAAAACTAATGATCCAATTCAGGATCAATTGGAAGCAAAAACTAATGATCCAATTCAGCCAAAACCGAAAAGATCTCATTTTTCAGACAGAATCGCATCAGTCATGTTCGTGTAGATTCGGTTCTACCGGATTCCAAAATTCCTATCCCTACAAATGGTATCCGCTAGATCTTCATTCAGTTATCTGGTTTAGTCTTTTTGTTGTGTTCCTTTGTTTTATTTGGTCTGTTCATGGATTCCAGTCAGTCAATTCATCCATTTTAGCCCAGTTCCAGGTTTTACCTCATCCATTCAAATTGTTAGTGGTGGAAACAACCTGGAGGGAGATGCCCCAAAATAAACAAAATAGTGAATACTTGATTGTGTGAACGTCATCACAAGTGTCATTCAGGTCAGCTTACAGCTTAGCTACTATTGTGTGTGTGTGGTGATGTGGGGTGGGAAACATGATCATTATTTTGCTACTTGTTTCTGCTCCACTCCCTACCCCCCACTGTTTCCTTTGTGAGTCCTATGAAGTGCAATGATTCCCCCAAAATCATGTGTTTGTGGACTCGTGGATGACTGACCCTGGCCTCGAAGTGGGATGGTGCTTATATCTAGACTTAACAGTGGCTACGTGCCACTAAGGAACTTTTTCAGGACCTCACCTATGTTGATCACATGACTGTTTACAGATATAACAGGGAACTTTGTGTTTATGGCCAAAACTGAGCAGCAAGGGCAGAGAACCTCGGATCCAGAGGCCAAATGCAGCCCATGGCTAGTTTTGATACGGCCCCTTGATCCAGTTCCAGCCAACACTGAAAAACTGAGCTCAGGGAAAGGAATAAGAGACAAGAGCATGCATACAAGGATAGGGGACATCCTTGGAATAGATCCATGATCTGGACCTTCCCCTTCCTTGGTGCACCCCTGAAGCACTTGTCCCCCAGCTTCTTTGCAGACCTTGGGGTTTGAACTAATTTCAAAAGTTTCCCCCAGGAGGGAAATGCCTCCCCAACCGTGAGCTAGGGTTAGTGATGTCCAATTTTCAGTGAAAGAAAAGGCACTTGTCACTTTGTAGAACTAGCCCTGTAAAAATCTATACTAGTTAGCATTCAGAGTGAAGAAAGGACTTGGCCATCGGTCTTTGGGGAGCGCCTAGGATTGTCAGTCATGGAACTTCATTCTAATGCATAATGCAGCTGTGATGGTGGTTGGTCTTGGAATCCATAACTTCTGTCTGTGTGTGTGTGTGTGTGTGTGTGTGTGTGTGTGTATATATATATATATATATATATATATATGGGCTGTAGCTTTCTGAAACATTTGTTATACTTACACTGTCTCTGATGGCAGAAATATCTGCACAATGCATTTTATGGCACACGTTGCATTTGCTATATCCTCTTTCTGCAAGCCAATGGGCAGCCCTGATGAGCAACAGTACCTGCACAGAAGGTATAATCATCACAGCTGTCAGGAAAGCCTTCCCCTAATGTGTCCTGAAAGAGTGATTAATAGGTTTTGACAATACCATTGCAATGCATATTTAATCAGATTATACATCTGTTAGGAATGGTGAGCTCTGAACATCTGTAGTCAAAACCCACAGTCTGCAGTCAGATCATGACCTCCTCCAAAGGGTCCAACACAATCTCTGCCAATCTTTTGTTGCTAAGTCAAAGCTCGGCACCTAAACCACCAGAATCCCAGTGTTTGCTGGGTGCTTTGTGTTTGCTTGCACGATGTGCAAAATTCTAATGGGAATGATCAATTCCAAACTGGCACATGTTCAGCCGGAGTGCCATTATTGCGGAAGGGAGTTAAAACAGGCTAATCTAGATGATTTTCTTTTGTGCGGATGGTCACATTGTTGGAGCATTGTATTGTATTGGGCTTGGAAAACAAGACTTTCAGGAAGAGACTCAGGATGGGTTATAACATAATAAACATACATATATTTATATCAGTAAAATCATTTCCTTCCAAAACCCTATCCCTGTTTGCCAAATGCTTGACCAAGTAAGAAAGGGTGAAAACAGACATGTGCACATAACTCTGCTTTAACATTGCTTTAATACTGCTTTAACAGTGTTACTCAAGTTAGTTACTTGAGTAATTACTTAAATTTAGTTACTCAAATTTCCTCTAAGGCTCAGGGCATCTTAAAACATATATAACACATTAAAAGTACATACAAATCTCCTTAACCCCCACCCCCACCCCTCTCAACCCCTAAACCCTTTCACCCAACCTTATCTCTGCCTGTCAAATGCCTGGACAAATAAAAAAGTCTTACATTGCTTCCAAAAGATGAGTAGGCTTGGGTTTAAACAAATCTCCAAGGGAAGGAGGAGGTTTTTCAGATACATAGGTCCCAAGCTGTTTAAGACTTTCTAGCTCAAAACCAGCACCTTGAATTCTGCTTGGAAAGGTATGGACTCCAATGGGAAGCTCAGGAACCTTCAGTGGGAGTACTCGAGATTAAGTGGATCACAGTTTTAGAGAGTTCCAACGGTTTTAAGAAGTGATTTGATTGCAGTGTATCAACCATACAGTAAAATAAACCAATCTAAGTCTCCATTGGTCCTTAAAGACCCAAACCTCAGGCAGGGCATCTGTGGTTCTGCACGAGGGGTCTGCAATTTGTTTTTGTTATTATGATAATGAAAATGACATTTTTTGTTTTTATTTTCATTATTGTAATAACAAAAATGAAAACAACAACAAAAACGATTTTTCATTTTTGTTATTATGAAATAATGGGGAAACACTGAGAAACACATAGCTTCTTATTCTATTCTGAAGAAACCTGTGAGATTGTACCCCCCAAGAGAGGGCACTATTTGTATCAATATCAGAAAGATTGGATAAAAGGGACTGATTTGATAAGCAATTTAATTTTGTGATTTTAAGAAAAGCTCCATACACATTCCTGGCTACGTCTTTGTCTTCCATACAATTTTCATGAAACCTGGGAATTTTATTACCATCCCCAAGATTACCAACCCTGCCAAATTTCAGAAAGATTGGATAAAGGGTACTGATGATATAAGCCATTAATTTGAAACTGCATTTATGGCTGTAACATATTTATATTCCATACTCTTTAAAAGACATTTGGCAGTAATGTATCACATGCTTTAGGACAATTTGATAAAGGGCCCAAAGTTTATAAACAACTGAAGTTGTCCCCTTGAAGACCATTATTCAGATAGAGGCAGGCACCTGGCATGGCAGGAGGAGGGAGGCTGTAGGAGGGAGGATTGGGAACAACCCAAAAGACTGGCAGACACATTCACTGGCCAATTACTGCATGATTCCAGCTTCACAGGACTAATCGATGGTGGCTTGGAGACGGGCATAGGGGGCAGCCCTGAGGCAGGCATAGAAGGGACATAACTGGGACTTTGGGGATAGCATCCTAGAAATCAGGAGACATAGTTTACACATCCAGACTGGCCAATTATCAGCACAATCACATCCTGCAGCACTGTGACAGAGGACATCAGAGAATCTTTATTGGCTCTTAAGCAGATTCTTCCAACTTCCCAGTAATAAGCGGGGGAGAGAAGTTGGGATGGTCACAGCACAGAATAAGGATAGTTGGCTGACATTTCTGCTGTCCAATTAGCATCACAAACAGATCTTATACCACAGTAACACATGAGAGAATCCCTGGCATAGGCTCATTCTCTGCATATGTTGTGCAGGCTTATAAAATTGGAACCCTTTATCACATCTTTCTGATATTTGGCAGAGATGATCCTGAGGTGTTAGATACAGCCCTGCCAATCTACAAAGATTTACAGACAGAAATACATGTATAAGTTAATTGCTTATACTACAAGAAGCCTTTATCCAATCCTTCTGAAAATTGGGATAGGTAGTAAACTTGGGGAGGGGTATAATCTTGCCAAGTGTCATCCACATTGCATGGGAGACAAAGACATTACAGCCAGAAATGTATATGCAGATTTTTGCAAAATAACATAATTCAACTGCTTATAAAATTGGATTACTTTATCCACTCATTCTGAAATTTGGCACACATAATGCTTTTTGTTGGAAGTACAGTCTATCCAGGTTTCATCCACATATAATAGAAAACAATAAAGTTACAGCCACAAATGTGTTTTCAATTGAAACCAATGAATATTGAAGAAAAAAACCCGCAAAGACCAAAACGAAATTTTGTTATTTACGAAAACAAAAAATTTTAATAATGAAAACAAACAATGAAAATTAATAACAATATGGGTCCCTGGCGCACACCTCTAGTCTGCACAGATCCAGCATCTTTCAAAATTTAGCCCAAAGTTTTGCCACTACTTCCCACTCAGGGCACCCTCAGCTGCATTTATAGGAATATGGGAGTCAGAAGAGGAGAAGGGCCTGCCATCATAGAGAGGGACGGCCCTGGTGGCAGGAAGGGATAGAGCATCAAGGATAGGAATAGAGGGGGGTTCTAGAAAGGAGGGGCGCCCATTCCGTGTCTATTCAATTACTTTGTAAAGCACCACGTACATTGCTTGCGCTATATAAATGCTTGCTAATAATAATAATAATTTCAACTTCTGCACTATGTACCATTACAACCTAGATTTGCCTCATCTTTGTCCCCCCCACATTGGACCCTCCATTCTGGAAGCATTCCTATGGGGTATCATTGATAGTTAGTAGACCTGAAGCAAGAGCAGGTGCTCTTGTTCTGTTGGTAAATACCAACCTTTCGTGAGTGAGAAGGAAATCTACCAACATTTTTGCCATTTTCCATGATTTTCTGCTATTTTCTGCCATTTCAGTCATTTCTAGTAATTTTCAATAGTTTCTGGTAATTTCCGGTATTACCGATAATACAGGAAATTACTTGAAAATATAAATACCACTGAAAAATACCAGAAATTACCAAAGTGGTGGAAAATAGTAGAAAATCACGAGAAATGTGGAAAATGCCAGTAAATTTCCTCTTTGTGCAAATGAAAGCAAAAAAGCTATTTCCATTGGAAACATCACATGCAGAGTTTATTCATTCCAGCTCTAGTCGCCATGGTTCAGGGTTGGTTCAGAAAAGTCATTCTGATTTTGCAGAAAAATTTCATGAAATTGGAATGGCTTACCAAAATTCTAGTCAGGAATCTGACGGGAATAATTTTTTGGCTGGAATTCCAATAGGATGCTTTTGAATATGTGCAATATGGCAGCTGTCATTCTGCATATGCAAAGAATGTGTCAGCAGTCCATTTGTGCATGTGTAAAAGGCTGTTTCCCCCAGTTCGTCCGATCGGAACTCGGACCTAAGTGTCCAAATTCCATTTCCAGCCCTACTCGTGGGATTTCGTACCTCATACACCGGAGCTGCGGGCTGCTTGGGGGAATATATTCACAGCTTCCCATCACTTTCTGCTACCAAAATGCTCTGACACTTAAGCAATCACACACTCATGGGAAAGGACGAGGTCCCTGCCATGACTAACGATTAAGAAATTAATTCACCATTTAAACATCAGCTGTCACACAGTAATGCCTGAGCCATCATCTTGTTCCTGGTGCAATTTTCTTTTCCTAAAGCTAGACAAATTATTGTTTTAAAACACGCAATAAATATATTCCAAATACACACTAACCAATAACCCAGGATAATAGTCTATAATCCTGTCTTTGTTGCTAATCTATCGTCCCCTCATTAAAGACGGTACACTGCAGGGTATGATTTCTCCACACTGAAATTCCTTCACTGTTTGAAACGTCAAAACATTTTGCAAAAATTACATAGTGACACACAGTAAAGACCCATCTCAACTATGATGTATATGAACCTTCCTCTTCACCATATTATTACCTCTACTACTACGAGGATCACTAAAATAAACATGTTATTCTCTTTGAGCACAATCATTGGATGCCAAAAATTAATTTATCTGGAACAGATGGGCTTGACCCCTCTACATGCAGCGTCCATGTGGGCCATAGTCCTGGGCCGCGCTCACGGTCCACACGGGGGTTGGATGCGAGATGCACGCTGTTTGCGCAGCATGTGGGGGGTTGGGATTGAGCCCACTGTTATTTTTCTTTTCATTTCACCAGTCAATGCATGTGAATGGCCTGAATGTGACTTTGATTGGACCATTTATGTCTCAGAATGCAGGAGAAAGTCCTGAAGAGTGCCAAAAGATTATATCAAATAACAAGGCAATCAAATTAAACTAGAGACAAAATGAATATTTGTGCAAATTAATAAAGTCCATTGAGTCTGTGCTATCCAAACCGAAATGGGTGAAGCAGAGAATAACTGCTATTCATTTCCACTTTATTGGATACGTGTTTATTATTTTGATTCTTTTGCTATAATTCAGTTACTTCATTTTGGCACTATTAGCACTATAGCGCATGTGCAGCAGCCAAACCTTAAGTAACTGAAATTACAGAATAACTGAACCCAAATAAACCAAGGCAAAGTAGCTGGAATGGAAAATCCAAACAAACAGATATTTGAATACCCATTTCAGATGCGGATAATGGGTCCAATCCAAGGTCTGCATGTGCACCAAACATACACGCTAAAATGTGCATGCTCACTAAGTGCCCACCACGTGCAGGATGTGTGCACACCAAATGCATGGTATGTGCGCAGACCTTGGATTGGGCCCAATATCCACAAATCCCAAATTCCTTATTTATTTTATTTATTTAAACAAATTTATATCCCGCCCCTCCTGCAGTACAGCCCGGACACGGATGAAGTACCGACAAACAGGTACAAGCACTCCGACCTGAAAGGCCAGTTTTCCCCTGTGGAATGGGGAAAACTTGCTCTCGTCTCAGTCCTACTAAGAACTGGATCCATGATCCAGATCTGGGAATGGGAAAGGGATGCATAACAACTCACCGCAAGTTTCATTTGGCCACAAGGCTCTGAGTTTCCCCATCTTTGTTTCAGCGCTAAATGAAATGAAGTACCCAATAAACATTTTGTATTTTACAACAATAGGAAACATGAAAACAAATATATGTTTCTAGAAATGAATATCCAAATTTGGTTTGTGAATTTAAAATTGCACCTTCATTTCAGCTGTGATCATGATTAGGACTGTAGCTTGATCTCAATTTTCCCTTGATCCTCACTGGTAATCATGGTTCTTGACTTGTTTTTAGCGAGAATCAATCATTGAGAAACCTCCCCGGTTCTCGACACTCAGTTGAGATTTTTTCTTGATTGAGCATTTATCATGATTTACCATGTGTCACTTACTGCGCACCACACTTGTCCCAGTAATGCGCATGCTAAAAATGGCTACCTTTTTCCAAAATGGTGATGATACTGCCAGTGCCATCTTGGAAGAAGGCTGCGCATGTGCATAATCGCTGCAGTGTATGGTGCTTGGTAAATTGTGGTAAATGGTAAACGGTAAATGTTGCCAAGATTATCGCCATAATCTCAAACTGTTATCAATGATGTGCCGAGGTCTTGGTAACAGTTCCTGATTACGGCAAGATTCTCATGAGAATGAAAACCCATTCTCACTTCAGACATATGATACTACAGGAATGGAGAGATTTATTCCCATTCCGGGGCTAGTAACAGTGGCTTCCAGTCTTGAAAGACCCAAAAAGTAAAATTACAGCAGAGGAGTTATTTTATTGGTTAAAATATCTCAACTTGTTTGAGTGCTAATTTTTCTTTTTCTCTGAGACCTCTCCAAGTGGATTCATGATACTAACCATGGCTTTATAGCTGAAGGGAAGAAATAGCAACAATAAAATCAAAATGAGTAGTGCCAGTAAAATCAAAATAACTCAAATACATCCTTATGTTTTCTGCATGCATGCACACATTACATGCCACAGAACATGTGAAAGTAGGTGTGCTATTAATATTTCACTGGCATTGGTTTCTGATGGCCACCATTTAATTAGCATTGTCCAGGCATGGAAAAGCAGCATGGGGCAGTGGAGACATCTCCTACCTCCAAATCTGAAGTTGAAGGGACAAGCATGGGGGGCTAGGGGCATAGCTCAAGTGGTAAGAGGGTGTACTTTGCATGTATAAGGTCCCAGGTTCAATCCCCGGCATCTCCACCTCAGGAGCTCTGGTAGCACGCCTCTGCCAGAGACCTGGGAAGAGCTGGATTTGAACCCAAATTTGAAACCCTGCTGCCATGTTAGGTTGTGACAATTCTGGGCTAAGATGGACAGTTAGGCAGTTTAGTTTAGTTTTAGTTTAAAGCATCTCCCTAATTTTGGCCCTCTCTGAACCCAATTATTATTTATTTTATTTATTTTAACCCTGTCCTCCTCTGAAGACTCAGGACTGCTTATGGAAACAACAACAACAAAAAAACAAAATACAATAAAATACATTAAGATCCCTTACACCCACTTAAGTGTAGGGGAAGTGCTGGAAATTGTTATAAAAGTGCCATAAAAGTACTGAAAAACTGCCACAAATGTCCTAGAAAGTGAAGAAAAATGACAAAAAAAGATGAAAAAATGTGAGAAAGTGATTTAATTGATGGGAAATGATTAAAGATCGCAAGCACTGATCTCAACAATGGCAGAAATGCAGAATCACCGGACACAGATGAAATACCCACAAACAGGTACAAGCACTCCGACCTGAAAGGCCAGTTTTCCCCTGTGGAATGGGGAAAACTTGCTCTCGTCTCAGTCCTACTAAGAACTGGATCCATGATCCAGATCTGGGAATGGGAAAGGGATGCATAACAACTCACCGCAAGTTTCATTTGGCCACCAGGCTCTGAGTTTCCCCATCTTTGTCTAGATAGGTTAACTATTGACTATTCTTCCTTGTTTGCTGCATCTCTCTCACCTGATGGACAACATTGTACCGTCATAGTTTCTGAGTATTAAACAAAACAATAATACAGAAACTACCAGATAATGCCAATTTTGTCCATTTTCATGGAAACCGATGAGAATATCAATGCCCAGTACAAAGACTCCCATTCACAACAGCCATGGCTGCCTTCTACCTTCTGGAGGATGTTTTCCATAAAATAAAAAATGGGTTTCGTTTTATTATGCAGCTACAGTCCTTGCCATGCTGGAAAGTTTTTGAAAAATACAGAATAGATTTGACCTTAGAAAGGGACATGATAAATTAGAGTTGTGTTTAAGAATTCAAATTAGATTTGCAAATCAGTTAACCTGATTTCAAGCCAGGATGAACTTGTGAAGGAAAAGAGAACAGAAGGGTAAAAAGTGTGGGTAGCCGACTCTGCCCAGCTGCCCTTTTTAATTTTGATTGCTCCTTCTCGTTCGGTTGTCTTGTAAAACAACCATCATACCTCCCCACTTCGTACAGTGGAAAGAGAATTTGTATTATTATTATTTAAGAGCAGCGTTCTTGAACATCTCAATATTTAGAAGATGCTGTCTATTGAGAAATACGAAAATCTTCCTTTTCATCACTGGTGGCTACTCAACCTGAAAGCTGGACTGTATGACAGAAGACAACAGGTGACAGAAAGGATACTGACATAGAAGAGCTGTACGGAAAAAAACACATTAGGTTCCTGCAGTTGGATGAAGGATGAGTTTTGCATCGATGTGGAATCAGGCAGCAACAAGGTCACTAGTATCTTTATTCAGTTGAATCACTTAAGGAAAAAGGAATGGAGACTAGGTTCCTCCAAACAGAACTCTGCAGTGATGGACCTATGGAGGTTGGGATCCTGTGGAAAATGGCGGTATGATCCTCCTCCCAAATTGCCACAGGCTTTCGATGGGCAAGGGCTTCCCCAGGTTGAGGTCATGTGACTTGTATTTCATACTGGTTCTTCAGCGGCAAAGAGGAAGTGTGAGCATGGCTTTGGGATGGTCAGGTTCAGCCAATGAGCCCAGCTGCCTACTGTGCATTCACTCTCTGCTTTGTGCTTGTGCAGTGAGCCACGCAGTTGCCACTGTCTGGATGCCATGCTCACGCTTCCTCTTTGTCACTGAATACTCCTCCAGAAGAGTGCCCCCTCTGCCACTGCCACCACACAGGGAACCTCCCCCCGCCACCCAGAGTGCCACAGTGAGTGCCAGGAGCACTGATGTCCAAAGCTTTCACCTGCTGCTGCCAGGTAATGGGGTTGCAGGGGAGGATTTTCTACCCATGGGCAATTTCTGCAATTTTGATGAGTAATGGGTTTACTCATCAAAATTGTGGTACTCAGCTCAACCCAGTAACATTGTTACATGGGGTGTTTTTACACACACATTTCTCCTGGATGTTTGCTGTTACATCCTGAACTTTCTGTGTGTCTAAATCACTCACCCAGATCTTAAACATCTGGAACTTTGAACTTCTGTGTAGAACTTCTCCCAGAATGTTTCTGTGTAAAAAGTTCTCCTGGTAAACTGCTTTGCTCCAGGTAGCTGTGGTCACTTGGTTTCCATGGCAGCCTGTCACATCTACAGCTGTGGCTACTTTAGGCTGCCTCAGGGCAGTGTTTGTGTGAAGAATGCATCCAGGAACTGCCTCAGGGCAGTGTGTGTGTGAAAAATGAATCCGGAACTTACTTGTGGACTTGTAAACCCAAAAGATTAAAAAATCCGGAACTTTAATGTGTGTTTAAAAATGCCCATTGTCTTCTCAATTACTGCTGGATGAGCTACCTGATGTACCAAAATACCATTTTTGTCCCAATTTTTTGAATTCCGGTACTGATTTTCCAACTTCAAGTGCCAATTTTTAAACCGATTTATCGGTACTGGTTGATAAGCGGGTAACGACAATACCCAGAATTTTCAGATAATCAGATAACTGACTAGGACTTGGGTGACAGGTATCAGGCACCTGACATGGTACTTGAAACTGCGCGTATTATCCATGAGCAGCAAATGAGCTACATATTTCAGCTCTGGAGCTGAAATAAAGAGTAGATTTTTGTATTCAAAGATATTATTCGCACTTGGATAGCTCTTGAAATCATACCTGCAACTGGTATTTGCATATCTGCACGTTCAGATAGACAATGGGAGAAGACCTGACCATTTTGATTCAGAATGACTGAGAAGAACATACAATGTTAATGACAAGACCATGTAAAGGATGAGGAAGTAAGGCATCACACAAAGCAGCATGAAGTGGCATATATATTAACTAAGCGAAGAATGAAATTCGGGGTCATGTTGAGCAAATGAAACAATGAATCATAAAGTAAACCAAAGGTGCCCAAAGGGTAAAAGAGAAGTCATAAAATGAAAAAAGATGTGGGAATGAACAGTGAGAGAGAACACATCAACAATTGTTCATGACAAGGCTGAAGATCAAGAGGAACCAACATAAACGGTGGACATTATCCACTTCTTTGGCTTTGGAATGAACGGCACAAATTCAGTGGATTTACTCATCATCAAAGATATTTGATTCAGCTCAAGCAGGGCCGTACAGTCCCAGGAGGCTCCACAAAGAGACTCTTCTCTCTCTTCCACAGTGACCCACACAAGGGCCTTTTCTCAATTGCCCAAAAGTATGGATGAGAATTTCGGATTTGGGTAGAAGTGAATTGACCAGAAAACGGCTGACTTGATTTTTCTGAAATTTCAGTTCTCAATTCAGTTTGGGGAGATTTGAGTTTATTGCATTGGTGGGGTTTTTTGCAGGTTTTTTTTTTCCAATGGAAAAAACACACGCACAAGAAATTCAATACAAAAACCCCCAAACTGAGTCAAGAACCGAAATTCTCAGAGAACCAAATAAAAAATAATAACAACAAAATAAAAAAATTGCCCCCGAGTCCCATCACCACTCAAAAGGCTACAGACAGGGGGACGGAAGGATCATGGCTACACCAAGGGCAAAGTGAAGTACACCAGACTCAAGCTCAGTAGTGTCTCTGCTACCCCTCTACATACTGGATGCCTTGGGAGAGATTGTTCCCTTCTGAGACACAGTCCCTAGTCAAGCCCATGAGAAGGAGGAACGCCTCTCAACCTCTTTTAACCAGATCCCCAAATCACACTATGTCTTCCTGATGCTTGTCGCCATTTTGCCCATTGCTTTTAACCAGCTCCTGTGGTCTCCACTGCAGTGGTGTTTTGTGCTTTCCTTAAAGACTGTTCCCACACAGACCAAATAATCTTCCTTGATCTCTCAGATGATCACGAACTACAAGATACACTTTCTTGTTCAATGTCAATAAGAAGAAAAATCAATCTTTCTGTAAGGTGATCCCTTGTTTTCTGGGGTGGACGCTGGCCCGAGAGACCCACCCATGGACCCTCTTGCGTATAAATTCATTTAATGTGTTTGCCACTTGACCTAAGCAGTGTTCGGGGTCAAGCATCTTTGAGCAGTTTGAGAGACATTAGGGGGGGAAAAAAAGATCATTTAAAAGCCCATTTCTTACTGTCAGAGCTGTGGCAGGCAAGTGGGAGATGAAGCACTGAGGTCGCCACAATCCTTCAGAGCACAAAGCAAAGGGCTGGTCGGCCCGTAAAGCCAAAATGTGAGTTGGCTTTGATCTCTGTGGGTGTTTTCACACAAGCCACTCTCCACCCACTTCCCACCTCCCACAATACATGTTAGAGGGCACCCATAGGGCAACACTGCAGCCCTGCAACATGTATAGTGGGTGGAGAGTGTCTTGTGTGGAAATGGCTTGTGATGTTTGGCACAATATAGAGGTTGGGTTAGAAGAATGGTGGGGAACCTCAGGACCAGAGGCTACATACAGGCCTTGGCAAGATTTTAGATGGTCCCTTCCTCGTTCCTGGATCTGGCTGTTGGAGTCAGTCTCCCCCCACAAGCACTGAAAAAACTGAACTGAACTCTGAGTAAAGGAGTAGAGATGAGAGCGTACACACAAGGGTAGGGGACAGATCCATGGAACAGGACCATGATCTGAACCCTCCTTTTCTTGAGTGCACCCCTTGAGCACTCCTGCCACCAATGATAGTTTTCCTCTTCCCCACTGCAGTGAATAAGAATAATCAGAGACACAGATTATTTTATTTCAGCTTTAATAAGTCAAAAGCTGTCATAGAACATAAGTAGTGGCATACCGTGGCAGACGGATGGTCCATCAAGCCCAGCATCCTGTCTCCGACAGTGGCCAATCTTTGTCTCTTGAGAGAAGTATCCAGGGGGTCACATTTGACAATCCATTCCTTGTTTTTCCAACCTCCAACAATAAGATGTTACCATCCTCAAAAACTACTTGGCTATCATTCACTAATGTATCTATCCATTCCTCCGAGAACTTTTAAAAACTAGTGACACTAATGGCCTTGACCACTTCCTCTGGAAGCAAATTCCACACAAGTTAATTGTGCGCTGAATGGGGGGAAAAAATACTCTCAAATACTCTCTCTTTTTTGTTTTAAATCTGCTGCCAGTTAATTTCGTGGAGTGTCACCTTGTTCTCGTACTGTTCAGGAGGGTAAATAACCACTCCATATTTAGGTGTTGCACACCACATATGATTTTATAAACTTCTATCATATCCCTTGTGACAAAAAGCCTTTTGCCCCTGCCTTTGCCTCTAGAGGGACCCTAGCAGGACAGTGTTGCATTCCTGAATAGGGTGGGACCTGCCCTCCTTTCTCTTGTGAGCACATGGCAACCTAGCCACATTCCTGACATTCCTGAACTGAGTGACTGGTTTGTCACCATATGGTGGGGCAGAGACCTCCCTGCCTTGGACGAGGACATAGACCAGGTAATCTCCCATGGACCAATCTCAGCAGAGGGGGTAGGATGGACCTTAAAAGGGACAGGCCACCCCTTCTTTGCTCTCTTGCCTCTTCCTGCCTGCTCTGACATCTACAAGATCTGGACTTCTGCCAGATCGAAACTAAGGAATGAGCCCTATGTAAGTTACCTGTACATGGAGTTAGATGCCACCATATTGCCTGCCTGAACTAGTACAGTTTAGGCAGGTGCAGATTCAAAAAGAGTCTTCGTACCCCTCAAACTGGACTCTGGGGCTTGCTCAATTACTTATCTTGCTTCTTACCCTTTTGTGCCTTTTTATACCTGTTTAACCCTATAAGTAAAGCCTACCCTTTTTCTATTCTTAACTCCACTGGGTGTGTGTATGTTTACCTGCAAAGAACGCCTCCCTTCACCTGGTAGGCATAGCTACCAAAGAGGGAGAAAGGAATTCCCTTCTGGCTCTTTTAGCCCAGACAGCTTTTTGACCAAGCTAAGCACGTCTGGGTGGCGCCAAGGAGTCTGCCTCCTGGAATGGGGAGAACACCGGATAAAGGGGACTAGGGCGCCTTGGGAAGCTGTAGGCTTATACATTTCTGGGGTTCACATATCCTGGGTTGTGTGGATCCCCTCTGATTTCTGGAACCCAGGTGGTGGCAGTGAAAACTAGGTTTTTTCTGGGGTTTGCCAGCTGCGGGGGACTCCAGGTTAGAGATTTGGACGAACACAGTGAGGTGCTGTATAGCGCCCCCTTGCTGCGTTTTGCCACATCCCCTCCCAGTCGTCTCTTCTCCAGGCGGAAGAGCCCCAGCCGATCAAACCTCCCTTCATACAGGAACTGCCAAGCTGTTCCATACCCTTGATCATTTTTGTTGCCCTTCTCTGTACCTTTTCTAGTTCAACTATGTGTTTTTTGAGATGGGGGCGACCAGAACTGCACACAGTACTGCAAGTATGGTCGGGTACCATAGATTTATAGAGAGGCATTACGATATTTTCAGTTTTATTCTCTGTTCCTTTCTGAATGATTCCTGACATTCTGTTTCCTTCTTTGACCGCCACCACACACTGAGCAGAGGATTTCAGCGTATTGTCCACAGCGGGGCTGATTCAAACCCCATGGATCTCCTGCGCATGCGAGGTAAGGTAGGTAATATTATTGTTAACCAAAAGGTTGTACAATCCATATAATACACACATACATAACAATACAATACGTAACACAATACATGAACGATATAATTATATATATAAAATACACAATTGGTGATTTACACCACAAGACTTGGGACCCAGGACCCGAAATCCAGAAGCCAACCATCCTCCAAACCACCCTACTAACAAAACTTCCTCAAGAGATCTAACCCTATAGCTCCTGGCGCAATATTGACCTGAATAGTCAAATAGCCCAACCCTTACTATACAGACTTACTAGATCTCAGACGTAGGTAAACTTGGCAGTATCTAGCCACCACCTTCATAAGGGTCACATCCACCCCTTCCAACAGCTGCCACTTTAATCTCGCTAAATCCGGGGCACCTTGTATATATTTCCCCAGCAGGGCTTGTCTAGGCCCCGCTAAAGCAGTGCATTTGAAGAAAATGTGTTCGCAGGAGTCAACCTCCTGTGAATCGCATAATCCACAGCTCCTCTCCATCCAGGGAATGCCCCTATAGTGACCTTCCAGCATAGCCGAGGAGAATGTGTTAAAACGGAAGTGGGTAAAAACCCTACGCAGGTTATAATCTAGGCTAGAATAAAGATAACAATTGCCCCACCCCAGGGGTCTAGCCATAGGATAATCGGGAACCACTCGTTGATTTGCAAGCAGAACTCCCTCATCCTGGATCTCCTGATCCAAAATCCTTTTTTTCAGGAGGACCATGGCTCTTTTGGGACTGAGAGGTTCCAACACCTCTCTAGAAAATCCCAAGAATCTAACCTCTTTTTCCACACAGCCACCCCACAGACTGAAAAGCCCTGCTTTCCCAGCCAGAGCTAACAGAGATCTATCCTGGGGAGGAAAGAGGGAAACTTTGATCCAGAACCTCATTAGTGCCTGCAAGGCACAAGATCTAACAGTATGGCATGCAGTCTCTTGTCTAAGTAACACCTGCGGGATACCCCGCGGGGCCCCCAAGATGGAACCAAGGGCCTGATTCTGTATGCTCTCCATTCTGGACAAAAAGGATAAGCCCCAAACTGGGAAGGCATAGAGACTTTGGGCTAGAACTTTAAACCTGAACAGCCTCAAAGCAGGCAACACTAGTCTCCCCCCCTGGGTGAAATAAAACCCCAAGATCGCTTTTAGGGAGTTCCTTGATTGGAGCAACATGGCCTTATAGTGGGGTTTCCAACTCAATGATGAGGAGAAGATAACCCCAAGATACTTAAATTCCCTTACTTGGGAGATAGGGTTACTCCCGATCCTCCACCGGTGTATTTCCTTATACCCATGACTCCTCATCACCATAACCTTGGATTTAGAAAAATTGATCTTAAGACCCTCCCTGCCACAGTATTCTCCGAGTCCTTGGAGAGCTCTCCTCAGCCCTACCAGCGTTTGGGACATCAAAACCGTATCATCTGCATATAAGAGGGCCGGCACTTTCCTGGTACCGATCCTAGGGGGGTGCACTACAAGCTCATTCAAAAATGGGATCATATCGTTAACAAAGAGATTAAACAGGATCGGGGCCAGCAGGCACCCTTGTCTGACCCCTCTGGAGACCCTCACCTTTCTTGAAAGCTGACCAGCCGGAACAGGGCGGATAGAGATTTGATTGCCGGCATGGATTTGGGTCAATAAAAAAAGTAGCCGCCTGTCGATGGAAGTAGCGCCTAATTTGACCCACAACCTTTCCCTGCTAATTGAGTCAAATGCCATGGAAAGGTCAGCAAAACATAAGAAAAATTTGCCCTGTTTGGAGATGTAATAATTAGAAAGGCTGGCAAGAACTAGGATCTGATCTAGAGTGGCCTTCCCGCTCTGAAACCCCACCTGTTCCATTACTATGATGTCATTCTCATCCACCCACTTTATCAATTTGTCCAACAAAAAGCGGGTATATAACTTCCCAACCACGCTTAGAAGACAAATCGGGCGGTAATTCCCTGGTTGGGAGGCGTCGCCCTTTTTGTATAGCGGGACCACTATCCCAGAGCGCCAAGCTTTAGGGATTTCACCTGATGAGTTAATTGCAGTGAAAAGAGGTGCCAAAAAGCTAGCCCACCAGTCAGGATTGGCTTTCAGTACTTCAGGAGATACAAAATCCCCCCCTGGAGCCTTCCCTGATTTTAACTTACTAATAAAGACAACCACATCATCCTTAGTGACTGGAGGCCACTCCGGAAGACACTCAGTAGGTGACAAAAAGGTCCTCCACTCAACAGGGGGAAAAAAAATTCCGGCATAGAACTCCTCCCATTGGGCAAGCAGTATTGCTGAGGCTAAATTCCTGCACCCACTAGGGTGAACCAGGCTCCAGAAGGACCTCTGGTCTTTTCTCTGGACAGCCTCCAAAAGCTGGGCCCATCTCAGTTTCTGTGCCTCTAATTTTTTTGATGCAATTAGCCAGCGATAGTGCCTCCGGGAGGCCAAAAACTCCAATCTGCGGGACCGGCTAGGATTACTCTTTATTCCTCTGACTAGTCTCCTTACTTCCCTCCTCAGTTCCCTACAGTCACTATCGAACCAGGGGGGAAATTTCCTCAACCCAAAGTCCACAGTTTTGGTACGTGTCAAAAGGGGACGTAACAAGGTCATTAGTTTATCAAACATTACTAATTGGTTACCCTCAGTCTCTATTATCTTATTCACCAATTCTACGACCACAGGCTGACCAGTAAAGTCCATGAAGGCAGTCCTCACGTCGTCAGACCACCTCACTCGTACCAGTCCTTCCCCCTCCCCCATGGCCCCATACCTAACCCTGCCCTCTGCCACCCGATGGAAGAAGGGGTCCAGTAGTCGTAAGGACAGTGGGAAATGGTCAGACTCATGTCTGGGGATGACACAGAGTTCTACAACATTTTGGGAGAAGTTCTCTGATAGTAAAAAGTAATCGATGACGCTGGACCCCTTCATAGAATAATACGTGAAGGCCCCCTCATTATCACCACAGAAGCATCCATTCAGGATCATTAAACCAAACGTCACCATAAAGTCACAAAGCTGACCTGCTCCAGGACTAACAATATGATCTTTAAAGGCCCGAGCATAGGGGCAATATGCGGAGTCATTGAGACTGAAAGGCTCCATCCGGAGAGCAGGATTCCCCATTCTTGTATTGAAGTCCCCACCCATTAATACAGGGACACTCGGGTAAAGACTACAAGCTCCCTGCAATATTTTGTAAATCCCAGGCCATAACTCGGCTGAGAAGGAAGGGGAAGAAGCAGGGGGCAGATATAAATTCCCCACCAGTAGTTCCAATCCAGAAGGAAGCTGACAATAGTATAAGGAGAAGTAGGACCCCAGGGAATCACATAGCTGGCTTTTTGCCCTCAGATCCCGTGAGATCAATAAAGCTAGTCCACCACTAGCCCTCCCAGGGCCCTTTGGAGGGGCAGCAGCCAATGAAAAAGCCGAGAACCCTTCACACTTGATATCGTGCAACGCCCAGGTCTCTTGTAACAAAACAATATCATAGTTGGCCAGGAAAG
Source organism: Sphenodon punctatus (assembly GCA_003113815.1). Lineage (NCBI taxonomy): Eukaryota > Metazoa > Chordata > Lepidosauria > Sphenodontia > Sphenodontidae > Sphenodon > Sphenodon punctatus. Next base: position 1,224,370 of record QEPC01001301.1, read on the forward strand.
GGAAAAAATCAGGATCTGATAGGCGCTGCCTCCACCCTGTAATATTCCAACTAAGGAGTTTAAGAACACCTAGATCCATCTGTAGATGTCATTTGTCCGGCTGCTGGATCTCCCCTGACTGCAAACCCTGAACAGCCATGCAGTCATTGCCCGAAGGCTGGAATGGGGGATCTACTATCCCCAAACTTTGGGACGCCGGGCCTACTGCCGAAGGTGTCTCAGCCTCCAACTCCTCCCCCACCGCCACCTCACACTCCCCAGGATCCAGAAAAAGGGAAAGGGCCCGTGCGCCACACAGGGCGGGAACCACAGCACACAACCCCCGCCCCATATCAAATCCTACCCTCGTACTCTCCCCCCCTCCCATCCCATTGAGGGAGGAGGAAGTTGGTGGACAGAAAGGTGAAACGGGGGTCCTAAGGATCTCTCCCTGGGCCCCCTCCCGCCCAAGTGAACCACTAAGCAGAGATTTACAAGTTTTAAACACGCCTAGCTTTCTTGACAAGGACCCAAGTTTGTCCAGGAGCCCCCTCTGATGGACCTGTACCGTGGATGGGGGGGGGGTTTGGATCGGCAGACTCCAATCTGGAGTCTACAGCATGGTATGAAAAGCCCAATATCTGATCTGTTTCCATACTCCCCCCTCCACCACTGTCTCCCTCCCTCCGAGATGGTTGCCTAGAATAAGCTCCCTCCTCCTGCTGTTTCAAAACAAGAGGGCATTCCCCTGAAACAGGGAGTGAGGTCTTAAGCCTACAAGGGCCACTAGAGCCCCCCCTACCCTGACCAGATTGAGCAGGGCATACACATTGACCCTCCCCCTTTCTCCGAGCCAATAAAAATTCCTCATTACCTAATGCTCCCCCGACCTGACCCGGAGAGGGGGACTTTTGGGGATTCCCATAAACAAAAAAGGTACTATTTCCCAGAGGATGGGGCCTTGTCCACACTCTCTGAAAGCAATCAGTTCCAGCGGAGGCCACCCTTGAGACATAAACTGCATTGGCCTTAAGCCAAGCTTCTCTCTCTAGAATTATGGTTACCCAAATAGGGTCACTGAAGAGAATTTTTACCATGTAGCATTCCCGGGTATTAGTAATAATAGTAACAGTAAGAATATTATGCCTGGTATAAGGTTTGTTAGTTAATAGTCGCAGATGGCCTGCGATGTCCAAGGGCGAGGTCCAATGAGGTAGCCTGCCGTCAGCCATAGGGCAGATAGTAAAAATTAATTCTTTAGATGACACCTTAAATAATGTGGGATCCAGAGCAGTCAGAAACCACCTTCCCCTTCTGGGGACCACCGCCCAACCCTGGTTCTGGACGGACCCCCGGCTTGGGGTCGACGGCCCTTGACAAGGGGCCCCCGGCCCACAGGTAAATAGGGGCTCCAGGCGACCCATGGGCCTGATTAGATTTTTGGATCCCAATATTCCCGCTCCCTTGATTCCCTCGGCAGGCGAGCAGATTCAGGGTCTCTAATTTATCGTTCATTTGATTTAACTGTGAGAACATAAATTTCATGGTTTCCATAGTCAGCGCCACATGGTTAGCAAGGAGGTCAGTCAGCCCGACCTCATCAGTGCTGTCCCTATACGGGGCTATCACGGGAGACCAGCACCCAACCACTGTGTTACTGCCCAGGCAGGAGGGAGAGGGTACAGTCTGCTAGGGGTCCTCCGATATTAATGTGGGTGAAGCGAGTACCAAAAAATGATTCCTCGTTGAGAGTTCTACACTCTCTTCAACCTTCTCCCTTTGTTGGCCGCCGTCCCTCTCAAAATAACTTTCCAGCCTGCGCTGTTTAAGTACCTTAACAAAGGGCAGGGACGAAACCGCCGCATCAGCTCTTGGATGCTTGGAACCCATTTTACTAGCTTGATGTATCCAAAATGGGGGACCTGGCACACCTGGCCCGCACCTAAGCCTGCGCACAAGGACGCGCCCTTGTTCGCGCGGCCCTTAGGCGCGCGACCACGGCGTGCACCTACGGCGCTGCCGTAGGCATGCCTCCCCTTTTATCAGCAGCCCGCTTGGCTGCACAGGTGTCCCCGCTCCACCGGCACTCAGGATCTCACTTGGCAGCGGCTCTGTAAGCAGCCCGTTCACCAGCACGGCTCAGCAACAGCCCGTTCTCCCACCTCCTGCGCATGCGACTATGTGTGCAATTCCCACAAGGCACAATGCGCTTGCAACGGGGACCCACGGGGACTGGGTGTGGCTGCACAGGCGTGCAACTGCACATGAGATTTGGGATCAGCCCCAATGACTCCGAGTTCCTTTTCCTGAGTGGTAACTCTTAATTTAAAACCCAGCATTGTATACATATAGTTTGGATTATTTTTCCCTATATGCATCACTTTGCACTTGTCTGCGTTAAATTTCATCTGCCATTTAGATGCCCAGTCGCCCAGTCTAGCAAGATCCTCCTTCAATTCTTCACAGTCTGCTCAGATTTTAACTACCTGGAATAACTTGGTGTCATCTGTATTTGATGACCTCACTCTTTACTCCCTTTTCCAGATCATTAATGAATACATTAAATAACTCTGGTCTCAGTACAGATCCCTGGGGCGCAGCACTAGTTACTTCTCTCCACTCGGATAACTGACCATTTAGTCCTACTCTTTGCTTCCTATCTTTTACCCAGTTGTCGATCCATGATAGGACACTGCCTCTTATCCCATGACTCTTTAATTTCCTCAAGAGTCTCTTATGAGGGACCCTTATCAAATGCCTTCAGAAAGTCCACAAGGCATCCTAAAGGAAGGATGGATAGGAAATATCCTAAAATTCAGAGTCTGGGGATACTCCTCGATGCACAGCTTTCCCTGGATCTCCTGGTTGTGGTTGTGGTGAGGAATACTTCCCGCCAATTACATCTGGTGTGACGGCTTCAGCCGTATGTTTTGGACTCTGACCTGGCCACCGTCATCCATGCCTTCCTCACCTCAAGACTAGACTATTGTAACACGCTCTATGTAGGCCTACATTTGGTGATGGTTCAGAGACGGCAGCTGGTGCAGAATGTGGTGGCCCATCTCCTTACCAGGACGGGTCACCGTCAGCACATTACACCAGTGCTCCGATAATCTTCCAGGCCTGATTCAAAGTGTTGGTGCTTACCCATAAAGTCCTATATGGTCTGGGCCCCTCCTATCTATGAGACTGCCTCACTCTCCATGCCCTGGTCTGCTGGGAGCACCCTTCTAGATGTCCCCCGGGTGGTGCGGGAGGCTACAGTGGAAAGGGAATTCTTGGTGGCCAGCACCTAGGTTGTGGAACTCTCTTGTGGTCGCCCGGGTGGCCCCGGACCTTGCCTCATTTCAATGACAGTCCAAGACCTGGCTATTCCGCCAGGCCTTTGGTGAGGGAGGTGGGTGAGGGGTGCGTGGCGAGGATGCAGTTTTTATTTTATTTTTTATTGTTATGCTTCCCTTTTGTGTTTACTTTATGTATATTTTAAAATGAAGTTTTAACATTTGTAAGCTGCCTCGAGCTGCCTAGGCAGGAGAGGCAGGGTATAAAAGATGAAAATAAATAAATAAATAAATAAATAATAAAGCAATCAATCAATATCCATCAAATGCAAAAAGTAATGAAAGGTACCTTAAAACTCACATTTACAATATATGCCCCACAACAGTAACCAGTCCCTGGAAAAATACCATAACCAACTAGCACTTCCTGGCATCAATTATCTGTAATGACCACACTCAGGGAATCGGTGCTTTGTGAATAATAATACAAACCCACGAATGCTACAAAATGAAAAGTGATGCAAAATATTGCTCCTTTTAAAAATAAATAAATAAATTTTTAAAAAGATTCACAGCAGAATCAGCAACTCATCAGCACAAGCGCTGGTACCTCTCTCAGCAGCTATATGCCATTTCGAAATCAAACCCCCGGTACACCGTCCTAGTCAGTCCTCTCTGTGCTGGTGTTAGAACAGAGAAAGGGTTTGCTGCACAGACCAATGTTGATTGATTTGTATCCGTTTCAGCACAGCGCTACTAATTCTCGCACCAATACCTATTTCAGTGATTTCACAGCGTTCAAATGAATATCTGGGCTGAAAGTCGTATTGAACAATTTTGCCCATGTCAAATAACTTCCAGCAAAGCAGCGTAAAACTACGATTCATCCCTATGTTGTTCAGACTTTCAGTTGGGGTTTCCAGAGTTGTTATTCAGGTAATTTCAGTTCAGGCATTTGGTCAAACATCCAGGGACTTAGCCAGGTCTGGTTCCTGGACTCTAGGGGGGCCTTGGCAAGCAGCTTGAGCACCACTAGGAAATTTTCAGAGTGGGTGGAGGTGGCAGTTGGGGGACCAACCCTCTGCTTCTGCACACTCTGAACATTTTCTAGAGGTCCTCAGACTGCTTGCAAAGGGCCCTGCCAAGAAGGAAGTTTTCAGAATGGGTGAGGGCAGAGCCAGCACCTCATCTCCACCCACTCAACAACAACAACAATCTTTATTTATGTGACTGTGCAGGTCCTTGCATACAACATTATGGATACTCCCAAAATTCAAGAATTTAACCTGAAAAATTTCACGAACATAGGTTGGAGCATACTCAACATCGCTATAATTTCAACCCAACCCAACCCAACATTCTAACATACTCGTAATTACTATAATTCCAACCCGCCCTCCCCCCCGCGTTCTAGCATGTCATCTGGCCTCACGTGTTGCAAGATATTACAAAAAGATAATATTTAACTAAACAGGACCCGCTGTTTAAGGCAGTTATCAATTCAAAAAATATAAAATACATACAAGCCAAAGCCACAGCTAAAAAATATATATTTAACTGAACAGACCCCGCTGTTTACCACAATTATTAATTCACAAAATATTATTCACAAATATAATCTAAGGTATATTATACCCACAGCTGAAAAATATACACCCTACTCTCCCACCATGGGGGGTGCGGCAACCTCTGGGATTGATTTACTTTCCAGAAAGAGAGTTCTAACCTGGAAAGCTTCCACCAGGAAGCCCATTACTGCCGATGTTGTATCCCTATAGGCATCACTCAACATCACTCTTAATATTTCCAGTGGGGATCTCCCTGGCAATTTCCCCATAATCGCTTCCAACCATCGTATCCTTGGCCCATCGTACAAATGGCACTCCCCCAGAATATGCTCGGCTGTCTCAGCCGTCAATTCATCAAAGGGGCAGGTCCTTTGAGCAAGGGGAATGCCCTCGTATCTCCCCTCTAGAAGCCTAGTAGGCAGGATGTTCATCCGTGCCAGCAAAAATAAATGTATTTACCTAAACCCATAAGGCCTACCCAAGTATGCTGTCATTTCTGGAAGGGCAGGGGATATACTGCCATAATGTGCCATCGAACTCAACCCGGCAACCTTAGCGTAGTCCTCCTGCCTACTAATATCCTGGAACCTGGTTTTAATCTCAACTTTGGCCGCCTTTTCCCCTTTCCTTACAAGCTCCTCCACAGATAAGCCCATACATACTACCTTAGATCTTATCTGCTGTCCCCATACGTTTACAAAAGGGTGAAAAGATCCTGACTTATTAGCAAAAGGGTAAAAAAAGTTATTCTCAACCACAGGATTATGGCCCGAGTCCATACGGCACAACTCCAGGGAATTACCCCGGTCTCCAGTCTTACCGCCGCCGCCGGAACACTGTTCGGGACAGCTAGCAAGCTTTGTAAACATCTGGCCTGAGCTTTATCCAATTCCTGTGCAAAATCCAAGGCCCATATTTCGGCTCCATACAATAGTTGGGCCTTGATCTTTATATCTAGTATCTTTAGTGCTATCTCCATGAAACCCCTCTCTCTCTTATAGAAACATCGTATAAACGATATAATATTCCCCCTTGCACGACCAAGGACTGAATTTTTTTGTTGGGTCCAACGCATGGAAGCGTTAAACAAAACCCCAAGTATTTGTACACAGTAACCTGCGCCAAGCTGTGGCCATCTATTTGCCAATGCCAAACTTTCCTCGACCTCCCAAAAACCAGTACCTTTGACTTATCATGATTTAAAGTTAACATATTTACCCTACAATATTCCCCTAATGCAGTCAGCTGTCTCCTCAGATCAACTTGCGTCTGAGACATCAGAACTGCATCGTCTGCATATAATAAGCATCCCGTAGGGTGGGAGCCCAACATAGGAGGATGATAAGACCCTCTGGCCATGAGAGGCACTAGATCGTTTATATAAAAAATGAAGAGGGAAGGCGCAATAACACAACCTTGTCTTACTCCTGATGAAACTTTCAGGCTGCCTGACCGGTTGCCCCTGGAGTCCAAATGCACCACCAATGTTGTGTTACCATATACTGCTCTAATTAATCCGAGCAGACGCCTATCGATAGAAGAAGCCTCAAGTTTTTGCCACATTCTAATTCTATTGATTTTATCGAAGGCCACTTTGAATTCTATAAAGGCACAATACAGTTTCCCCCTGCGCAGTATATATTTATTGACCAAAAAACTCAGCGTACTACATTGATCGATGGTGGATCGGCCTTCTGCAAAGCCTGCCTGCTCTGGCAATATCACTGACTCCCTTATTAGCCAATCCTGCAAATAACCCAGCAAATGCCTAGCGTATAGCTTACTAGCTATACTCAAGAGGCTTATGGGCCTATAGTTTGAAGGCACATTTCGTGCTCCACTTTTATATATGGGCACCACTATTGCTTCCCCCCAACCACTTGAAATCTTGCCAGTCCGATCAAAGAAAACAGAATAGCCAAAACCGGAGCCCACCAATCAGCATATCTTTTAAAAAATTCAGGCGGCAAAAAATCCACACACCCCCCGGGGCTTTATTGGACTTGAGCTGTGCTATCAAATCACCTATTTCTTTAACCGTAACCTCCGGCCAGTGAGGCACATTTGCTTCAAGGAGGATAGATTCACCCTCATCCGTCTGCTCCAAGAACAGCGATCTATAATGAACTTCCCACTGAGCTGCTGAAATCTGTGGCTCTACCCGATCTTCCTTCCTATTCCAACTACCATTTATGACTTTCCAGTAGAGTCTGTCATCTCCAGCCTTAGCCGCTTGCAATAGTTGTGCCCATCTGTACAGATGGTACTCCTTTTTTTTTTCTTTATCAAACATCTATATTCCATCTTCTGTTCTATATATGCCGTTCCTTCCTCGAATCCTCCATTTTCTCTAAAGCTGTTATAGGCCTGTCTCATTCTAAGCCTACTCTCATAGCAATCGTGGTCATACCACAAAAGCCCGTGTCCTCTAATTCCTTCCTTCTCCTTGGGCTTCTGGCCTCTACGAGTAAGATAGGGGTAGAAAAGCCCTACCAACCCCTCATAGTCCATTACCACTTGGAGACCTGCTTCTGAGGAGATAATTCTCTTCCTTACAGTACCACACTCATCTTCCATCATTACCCCCCCCCCCAAATGATTGCCAACTCTTCTGTCCAAAGCACCCTTACACATGCAAGTTCCTGGGACTGACCCCCACTCGAATCCTGCTCTTTTCCCACCCACGTCCAGTTGACTAAGCATCAGGACCAGGGGTAGGTGGTCACCGTAGAGTTGTTGGTCCACCCAAAAGCGATCCACCCAAGGGACAAGATCTGATGTGGTCAAACACAAATCGACCACACTAGCCCCCTGATGTGCTATAAAAGTGAACTCCCCCTCCTGATCACCCTCCATGGAACCATTTAATACCACCAGGTCCAGTCTGGTCAACAAATTAGCCAGGGAGAGACCCGAGGCATTAACAATTTGATCCCTGGAGAGCCGCCTCAGCATTCCTGGGAAAGGCGACCTAACCTCCACCCCACTAGCCTGACTCAAGATAACATCACTAGGCCCAAGTCGGGCATTAAGATCACCCATCAGCAAAAGTTTTGCCTGTGGGAAGGAGCACAGTATATTAGTAAGGAACCTTTCCAATTTCTCCCAAATTGGGCAATCAAAGCTACTTGCATTTACAGGAGGTATGTACACAGACACACAACTTAATATTAACACCCCCCCCACTCTGAAAACTTCCTTCTTCATGGGGCCTTTTTCAAGCAACCTAAGCACCTCTAGAAAATATTCAGTGTGGTTGGAGGCCCGAGGCAGAGGGTTGGGCCCATCCTCCCCTGCTCACTTTGAAAATTGTATACTGGCACTCAGTCTGCTTGCAAAGGGCCCCACCAAAAAAGAAGTTTTCAGAGTGGGTGGAGCTGGAATGCTGGCCTTGCCATCATCCATTCTGAAAATTTCATTCCTGGTGGCATTGCTGCTGAAGTTGTGGGGGTGGGGACAGGACAGTGCCACTGCCTTTGCAAGAGGAGGCCGAGGCCGACTAGGAGCCCCTTTGGGAGGGTTGCCACTTAGGATAACATCACCACCTTGCTGTTAGGGGGGCGCGGGGGGGGTTCCATAATTGGGATATGATGAGCCCTGGCTTGCCACAGCTTTGCTACACCACTGCAAATATATATCTGAACAAAAGTGAACAAAAAAGACTGGAACTCCCACGAAAAATGGTACGCTACCCCGAGTCACCCATGATGAGAGGGTTGGGGAATAAATGAAAATATAAATAAATAAATCGGCAGGACAACAGAATTTTCTTACCAGTAGATCCAGACAAATGCAACAGATAAAGCAATCAGGAAGGGTTGGTTTATAATATTGCATCAGTGCTAACTCTAGTGGGCTGGTGTTCCCTCCTGTTCTATTCCCACTTCCTGTGTGGTATTGGACAACTAAATCAGCTATCTTCATTGGGCAGAAACTTGAAGAATTTTACACAGAACAGAAGTAGTCCCATGATTGAATCGATATGACTATTTTGGATTAAGTAATTTAAAGAAGTTCATTCTCATCGTAACCAAGCCAAGTACGTGCACTTGAGACCTCGCATCTTCATGAATGTTAGACCCCCTTGTCTCTCCCTCTGTTCCCCTTCCTATGTCTCTCCCCCAGCTCCTGTCACTCAGATTGTAAGCCCTAGGGGCAGGGACCGTGTCTATTTTATTACTTTGTAAAGTGCCATGTACACTGCTGGCGCTATATAAATATTTGTTAATAATAATAATAATAATGTGAAGTTTTGCCATTCTACCTGTAGAATGGGTATAATCTTTCCACTATCTTTTTAAGAATGTAAGATTTTCAAGGCAGAGACTATCTTGTAAGCACTTTCTGAAACTTCCACTGCACAAATACTAACTGCAAATGAGATCTAGAGGTGAAACAAATTTTTCCACAGATCCCATGTTTGACAGATCCCCCCATTTCAATCCAGTCTGCCATTGCATCGGAGACCCAGAGCAGACTATTGTAGCCCTCTAGATTGGACTATTGTAACGCACTCTACGTGGGGCTACCCATGGTGATGGTCCAGAAATTGCAGCTGGTGAATAATGCAGAGGCCAGCCTCCTTACAGGGACGGGTCGCCACGAGCACATTACACTACTGTTCCATTCTCTGAACTGGTTGTCTATAGTTTTCCAGGCCCGATTCAAGGTGTTGGCTTTGACCTATAAAGCCCCAAATGGCCTGGGCCCCGCATACCTGCAGGACCTTCTCACTCTGGTTAGCCAGGGGCACCTTCCTGGAAATCCCCTGGGTATCCCGAAGGGTGACCTTGGAGAGGGTGTTCTCGGTGACTGCACCTAGGCTGTGAAACTCCCTTCTGGTAGAGGCCCAGTTGACTCCCTTCCTTTCGACGAAAATGCAAGACCTGGCTGTTCCACCAGGCACTTGGTGAGGGAGATGGGTGGGGATGGGTTAGGGTGGTAGGGGTTAATTATTCCCCCCCCCCAGTTTTAATTGCACAGTGTGCACTTTTTGATTAATATTTGATGAATGTTTTAAATCTATTTATTTATTATTGCATTTTGTACAGTCCTCGAGCTGCTATGAGCAGAAGAGGTGGGGTATAAATATTTGATAAATTAATTAATTAATTAATTAATTAAATTAGCCGTGCCACCATTGTGTGCCTGCCCAGCATGGGGCCCCGCCATCTTGTGGTCCCCTGCATTCAGATCTTTGCATGGAGCTCGGCTGTGATTTAAATCTGTGGCAGAACTCTGTCCGATGCTCCGAGAACCAGGAAAATCTCTGCATAAGTCAAAAAAGCCAATTGGATTTAGCTCTGTTTCAGATATTCATTCCAATCTATCTCCTCCCTAAATATTTGCCATTGCATAGCTTCAAATCTGCATTTACTTGGTCCTTAATTGAGTCTTGCAGTATTTTTAACACCATCTTCAATAGTTTTTAAATGTTTGAAACACCAATATTTTTCCCTTAAGAGTTCCTTTCTACATGACTGCCTTCATCTTATATATTCATCCTGCATTTGCTCAGTCCATAGTTCTGACGTGTTACATTCCTAGGAAAAGATCTGGTGTGGGCCAAAGGTTTGCACTCTCTCACCAACAGATGTTGGTCCAATAAAAGTGATCATCTGAGCTACTTTGTGTCCATCTCTTCCATGAGTTTCAAACTCCTTTGCACCTCTCCTTTATGCACAAATACACTTGTTTCTTTATTTGTATTTTATGCAATGAGTTTGCTGAAGATCATTCAAAGATCCTGTTTTTCTGAAGTCAATATTGTGGTGGAAATTTAATTTTAAATCCCACAACAATGATCCTCTATGCCAGAAACCTACGCACAAGAGCTACATTAATCCAAAGAGGGACGAGAAATCTACCATGTGACTGTGACAATCAATCACACTGCTTGAATATTTAATAGCAAAAGCAGCACTTGCGGCAGAATGACTCTGATATCAGCTGCAGGCCAAGAGTTATTTACAGAAGTTATTCAAAGGAGTAGCGCTGAATAACAAATTAAGAGGAGAAAAATGTTTTCTGGCCACAGACAATTCACAAACTGAAAAGACAAAAATACTAAAGTGAATCCCGCTCTTTGCAATGAATTATTTGTGTCTCTCTATTTATTGGCCGTCGTATTTCTCAGAGGCTCCTTGGGAAATACCAGACTCTGCTCCAACGAAATCAGCATAAAGACTCCCGGGATACAACCCTCCATCCATCAAAACCATCATCTCAACTCCCATTGACATCAGTGGTGTGAGAATTGCACCCCCAGTGAAGTCTACAAACTTTGGGCCAAGCCCAAGAAACTAATTCCAGGGTGTTATCTCTCTTACATTAGGGCTCAAAGGTGTCACGAGCCAGGTCAGGGTCAGGGTCACTCCATATATCAACAACAGAGGATGCTGTCACAAGACACAAAGCTCAATGCACCATTAAGGGGGAGGAAAAAACCTGACTGTAAGGAGTGGGGTGTGGGGGGGGAACCTTAAAGCCAGGACACCCATACTGGGTGCCCCGGCCTAACCCCACCCCCCACTGGAACAGGGGTGGGGGCACTAAAGGGAGCCGCCTGGGGCTTCCTGGACAGGACTCACCTGCGGGCTTCTTGCTGCAGTCGCTGCCGCTTGTCATCTGGTCCCCAATCCTACACTAGCCGCTCCAGTTGCTGCTCCAGCTGCTCCTTTGAGGCTCCCCCACCATCCATCTGAGGGGAGGAAGCGACCTGACTGTAAGGAGTGGGGGGGGAGGGGGAACTTTAAAGCCGGGACACCCATACTGGGTGCCCCGGCCTAATCCCACCCCCCACTGGATCAGAAAGTGCCTCGGGGGCACTAAAGGGAGCTGCCTGGGGCTTTGTCGCAGGTGGGGGCTGCAGGCATGTGCTGCAGGCCAAAGGGCCGCAGGAAAGGGTGCGGCCCTTTGGGGCCCTTCGGGGACCGTAGGAGGGCTAGGGGGGAGGTTATCACCATAGGGAGTCGTTTGTAGGGGGGGGGAATTGTTTGGGATGATGGCATTGAGGGGTGGGAGGGTGGGAAGTACCCATGATGCTGACTTCTGGTGGCAGGAGGGGGAGGCATTGAGGGGGTGGGGACCTCCATCTGATGCCCAGTGGCAGGGGGAGGTTGGATGGAGGGAGGGAGGTGCCGCCAATGCTGACTCCTGGTGGCAGCAGGTTGGTTGGCTTGAGGCGGGTGAGGAGGGAGGGAGTGAAGGGGGGAGGTATGGAATAGGCTTGGGTGGACAGTCTATAGACTGGGGTCAGGCAAGTGCTGACGGAGGGAGGGAGTGGTCCATAGGGGTCATTATGGGTCAGGGAAGGTATGGTCCAAGGGGGGGGATGATCCGCACCCCCTGGGAACCTAGGTGCTGGGTGGATGTGAGGGTCACCCCTCCCCCACCGAGCGTGAGAGAGGGGCAGGGTCTAGGTTCCACCGGTGTGGGACTGATGCTGTTAAATGCGAGGACTGTAGTAAACAAAGTCCCGATAATTCATGATCTGATTATGGAGGAGGCAGCGGACCTTGCATGTATAACAGGAGACCTGGTTGGACAATGATGCAGGACCAACTTTAGCTACTCTCGTTCCGGCCAGGTATGCTGTGCAGCATCAACCTCGCACAGGGGGCCGGGGTGGTGGTGTGGCTCTTATTTTCAGAGAGGAATGACCGGTTAGGAGATATCCTGTTCAGGAGATTCCAGGAATAGAGGCCCTCCATGTGGTGTTTGATTTGGCTGGGGGTAACCTGGGGGTGCTGCTGGTATACCGGGCCCCTTCCTGCCCAGCTGCATCCCTCACCATTCTAGCGGAACTGGTCTCAGAGGTGGCATTGGGCTCCCCTAGGACCTTGGTCCTGGGGGACTTCAACGCCCATGCCGATGCTGGCCTTGCAGGAGCGAAGCGGGAGTTCATGGCCACCACGGCAACCATGGGCTTGCCCAAAATTGTCAACTGCCTGACCCACATCGAGGGGCATACCCTCGACCTGATCTTCTGTTCAGGCCTTGAGGAGGGTGATCCGTTAGTGGGGGATGTCAGGATGACACCATTGTCATGGACGGATCATTATCTCCTACAGGCCTGCCTTCCGGCATACCACCTCCAGAAGGGGATGGAACCAGTTAGTTTGGTCCACCCTCGGAGGCTGATGGAACCGCAGAGGTTCCAGGAGGCCCTGGGGGAGTTATCTCTAGACCCTGATGGCCACACTGTCGATGAGCTGGTCCAGTTCTGGAACACCTTGATGGAGGCGGCTATTGACAGGGTGGCTCTGAAATGTCCCCTGCTTCTGCTTCGTCACCGCAGGGCCCCATGGTTTACCCCGGGGCTACGGGGTATAAAGCAGTTAGGTAGGAGCAGGTAGGTAGGAGACTAGAGCGATGCTGGTGTCGGACTCGCTCTGAATCTGACCGTCTTCTCCATAGGGCGTGAGGGTGTGAGGACAGCAAAGAAGGAATTCTTTGCTGCCCTCATAGTGTCTGTGAAGTCACGCCTGGCAGAGCTATTTCGAGTGGTTCAGGGGCTGGTTAGTCCAGCCTCCCTCCGCCTGGAGGGGGACTTGTCCCAGGCCCGCTGCAAGCAATTTGTCACCTACTTCGCAGACAAGATTGCTCAGATCCAGAGCGACTTCGACACCGGATTGAAGGCAGTATGTGAGGAGTGTGAGGTTGCGGCGACCCCGTCTGGTCCATCTTCTTAGGTTGAGTTTCAGGAAGTGACACCAGCCGATGCGACGGATGTCCTGGGGTCTGTTAGGGCCACCAGTTGTCAACTCGATCCATGCCCGTCCTGGTTGGTGAAAGTCTCCAGGGAGACGTTAGGGACGGTGCTGGCAAGGATTATCAATGTGTCCCTTCAGCACGGTAGACTCGAGCCCCGTCTTAAGCAGGCTGTGGTGCATACCCTGCTGAAGAAGCCATCTCTAGACATGGATGCACTCGCCAGCTACCACCCTGTCTCTAACCTTCCCTTTTTAGGGAAGGTTATTGAGCGGGCGGTGGCACTGCAGCTCCAGTGGCATCTTGATAACATCGGTTTCCTTTACCCTTTTCAATCTAGGTTCCACCTCGGCTATGGTACTGAGACAGCATTGGTGGCTTTGGCCAACAATCTCTGCCGGGAGATGGATGCAGGACGGGCATGCAAGACTTGGCTGTTCAACCAGGCCTTTGGAGGGGAGGGGGGGAAGGAGGGGTAAATGGGGGAGGTTGGTGGGGTGGGGAAATTGGGAGAATTGGAGGGTAGGGTTAGGGTTGCGGGTTTTAAATTTTTTTAAAAGTGATGTTGGTTTTTAATGTATTTTACTGTTTTACCGTATTGTTAGCCACCCCGAGATGCCATGGGCATGAGGGGGCAGCATAAAAATGCTAATAAATAAATAAATAAATAAACAAACAAACATGTGGAACTTATCGCCGGAGGTGATAGTCAAGGCCAGCCAGTAACATAGCTAGGTTTAAAGGACTGGATAAGTTCTTGGAGGATTGGTCCATTAATGGCTATTAGCCAAGTAGGCTCGGGGATGCATTCTGTGACTGTCAGGAGCTGGGAGTGAACAACAGTGAATGGATTGCCCCATTATAGCCTATTGGGTACATCCTCCAGAGCTACTGAGATTGGCCACAGGATACTGAGCGTGATGGACCATTGGTCTGACCCAGTATGGCACTTCTTACATTAAGCGTATCCTAGAGCTGTCAGAACAGTACCCAAGTCAGGGTCAAATGGTGCTCATCAGTTACAAGGGAGATGTGTGGTGAGAGAGCAGGCAATGGAGGGGAGGCAGGGAAGTGTTTGGGGGTTGGACTCCCCCAGGTGAGAGGCGATGGACTGAAAATGATGTTTGTATCAGTGCTAAGTGTTAAGTTTTGAGTGTGCTTTTTGCATTGTGTGTTATAGCCGATGAAGGAAGGGCGAGATTATGAGGGATGGGGGTGGGTGGGAAAGCCACCAGTCCTGGCTGTGATATAGTCTGGGATCAAAGGCTAGGAGGTGAGGGTAGAAGGGAATTCTCCCAGATGAGAGGCAAGGAGTGAGAGAGGATAGAGTGGGAGTCCATTAGCGTTAGCAATGGCCTCTTTCTGGGGATGGGCGATTCCTTTGGGAGACTGACAGAAGAGTGTGCGTGCGTGGGGTGGGATGGTTGGATGAAACGAAGGAACTTCCCCTGGTGAGAGTTGGAGGAGTGTGTGGGAGGGAGTCTAGGGACTGTGCATAAATAGGTTTTTGTCTGTAGTGTTTAATCTTGCTGCTTCAATTGTTATGAGCTGCTCTGAGCTTGTGGGATAAGGGTGGGATAGAAGTCAAAAGTAGTCATAAAAACAATAATGTGGCTGATCCAAACCCCTGTGCAAGCCCCCCTCCCTCATTAACCCCAGACGCATACCTGCTACGGGCACTATGGCATGTGTACAAACCACATGCAGGGGGCACAGGAGGAAGTGGGTGAAATTTATTTATTTAGTTATTTATTTAATTTATTATTTAATTTAAAAGATTTTTATCCCGCTCTCCCCACCTGAGTGGCTTAGAGCGGCTAACAAAACCATAAAAACAACAATATAAAAACACTTGAACAATTTAAAACATTAATCCTAAAAACACACCTTCCCCCCCCCCCCAAATCAAACGTGATGATAGCCGTCTGGAGTCCATGTTTAGTCCATGCAGCCGCCACTCATGTGTTCAGTGCGGGGAGCCTAATAAACATACAGCCCCCTGTGTGCATTTCATCTGCTTGCGGTGGCCACCACTCACAGCACTTCCTCTGTCCCCGGCCCAGGCTCCGATGGAAAGGGTAGTGATGACCAGGGAAGGCTTCTTCCCTGGCCATGACCCCCACTCCTTTCCTTCAGAAGCAATGATGGCACACTCGGCCAACTGAAAGGCCACTGCGAGAGGAGACAGCGATGGCACTCTCCCAGCTGACAGGAGCAGCGGCATTCTCCCAGCTGAAAGGTGGATGCGAGAAGAGAACGTGATGGTCCTCTCCCAGCTGATAGGAGCAGCCACGCTCTCCCAGCTGAAAGGTGGCTGCAAGAGGAGAGAGTGATGGCGCACTCCCAGCTAGGGGTGTGCAAACATCAACCGGTTCGGTGTTCGGCCCATTCAGGGTTCAGCTGAACCTGAAACTCATCCGGGGGGAGGGGCGAACCCATTCGGGCAGGGGGGGACCCGGCTTTCCCTCCCCGCTCCAGGCTGCGTGGGTGGAAGGGGTGCAAGGGAGTATCTCCCCCCACCCTGGGATTTTTTTTTAAACCCCCCCCCCCCGGGATCGCCTGTGGCCCTACCTGGTGTTGCTGGGGCTCCGGTCCTGGGTCTGGCGGCGGGCGGATCTGACAACAGTGGTGCTCTGGAGTGCTTCAGGCCGCTACTAGGCCTTCTGGGTTAAGCTGGAAGGCCTAGTAGCAGCCTGGAGCGCTCCAGAGCACCGCCCCCTCCGGACCCGCAGCTGCTATTGAGGCCACCGCTGGACTCAGGGCCAGAACCCGGCACCCCTAGGTAGGTCGGGATCTGGGTGTGTGTGTGTGGGGTGTTCCCTGGTGCCCCTTATACCCATGCAGCCTGGGGGGGGGAGGGAAAACCGGATTCCTCCCTGTCCCCCTGCCCAAACCAAGTTCAGAACCCGAACTTGGTTTGGATGGTTTGATCAGGGATCGGTTCGGATTCGGGGTGTTTGCGAATGGACCGAAGACCCCAAGTTTGGACCAAACCCTGAACTCCCAAACCACGTTTGCACATCCCTACTCCCAGCTGACAGGAGCAGCCACACTTTCCCAGCTGAAAGGTGGCTGCAGGAGGAGAGAGTGATGGCGCACCCCCAGCTGACAGGAGCATCTGCGCTCTCCCAGCTGAAAGGCGGCTGCAAGAGGAGAGAGTGATGGCACTCTCCCAGATGGCAGGTGACTGCAAGAGGAGAGAGCGAGGCAGGGGGTGCAGGAAGGACTTTCTCCAGAGGAACTGAGCGTGCCCTCGCTCCTCTCTGTTTGGGAATGAGTGAGAGAGGGGCATAGCTCCTCCAGAGGCTCCCCATGGCTCTTGCGCTTCCTTCAGTTCCTTTCCCAAATGGAGAGAGGATCAGGGGCACAGCTCCTTTGGAGAAGGTCCTTCCTGCTCCCCCTGCCTCGCACTCTCCTCTCACAGCCACATGTCAGCTGCGAGAGTACGATCGCTCTCTCCTCTCGAACCTGCCTCTCAGCTGAGAGGGGGCGCTAGGTGTGACTCTGTGGTGCTGACGGACCTGGATATAGGTAAGGCCATGGGAAAACCTAATTAACAAGACAGCCATGTGGGCACCAAGTAGCCTGGGTGTTCTTAGAGGGACGCAGAGAATGCTGCCCTAGGAGCTGCTCCTGGGCTGCACCCGTGTCTGCCTGCTTCCAACCCCACCTGGGTCCACTTTAGATGGACCCGATGGATTCCCTGCCTTGTGTGCCACCCTCCCACCATAGAGTTGCAGGGAATCACCCGACATTCTAGGCTGGTGCCTGCAACTCTATGGTGTTGTCCAGGGCAACGGCCAACCAGGAGTGGAGGTGCAGTGTGGGTCTGCCCATCAGATCGACCGCAGCTCCACTTTCAGCTGGTTCCCTGGGTTTGGCCAGCCTGCTCCGCCGGTGGTGCTCCGGGAGGTTTGGCACAGCCTGCTTCACTTGCATTTCTGGTGGGGCACTTTTAAATGGACTGGACCGACCAAGCCAGGGGCAAAGCAGACCGGTGCGGGCAGAACCGGAGCTGCTATCCATCTAAAAGTACCCCATCTTCCTGGACTCTGCCATGAGTGTTCAATGGGTTGAGGCCACATGGCAGCCATGGTATACATGTGCCTGGTGAGGGCTAATGTGGGCTCATGTTTTGAAAATAAGCAGAGAGAGAGAGAGAAAGAAAAAGCTCTTAGCTTGGTCCCCCCCCCACCCAACATACAATCAAAATAGAACAGCCTTTATGCAACATAAGCCTATCACCATAGAGACAGACACTGAAATAGCACAAGGGTGTCAAGTTCAAACCAATTTCATTGTTGGGGTTCCAGCTTGCATGCAGACAAGCCTTAGTAGATGCAGACAAGTCTGCAAATGTTTGGAAAAGATGACTGGATAGAAGGAAAACGCCAGCCACAGACTACGGCACCATCTGCTTCAGGGGTAGAGCTGAACCAAGTACCTGCAAAAATGCTCCTCAACTCAAACTGCCACCATGAGGTCGAAACAATGTTGTTAGCCGCTCTGAGTTGCCTGAGGCAGGAGGGGCGGGATATCAAACGTCTTAAATAAATAATCTGTACGCAATCGGTTACCCAAAGTCCCACCTAACTGACGTCCGCACCAATCTTTTGTTACCATACAGGTTATCACTATTTTCCCATACCATTGTTGTTGTTATTTATATAGTGGCAGCTGGCGTACCAGGCACTGTATAATCAATAGTGGGCATTTTTAGTACACACACCTGAAAGTTGCGGATTTTTCAATCTTTTGGGTTTACAAGTCCACAAGTAAGTTCCAGATGCATTTTTCACACACACACACACACACACACACACACACACACACTGCCCTGAGGCAGTTTCTGGATGCATTCTTCACACAAACACTGCCCTGAGGCAGCCTAAAGTAGCTGCAGCTGTAGACGTAACAGGCTGCCATGGAAACCAAGTAACCACAGCTGCCTGGAGCAAAGCAGTTTAGCAGGAGACTTTTTTTACACAAACGTTCTGGGCGAAGTTCTACACAGAAGTTCAAAGAGCCAGATGTTTAAGATCTGGGTGAGTGATTTAGACACACAGAAAGTTCAGGATGTAACAGTAAACATGCAGGAGAAATGCGTGTGTAAAAACACCCATTGGTACCAATTTTCCATTTGCCTATTAGTAAAATAGCAGCTGGTAATACAGCGATGATACTACTTGGTATATTCAGGTAATTGGGTTCCTGAGTGGGTGCTGATTAGGGCTGGTACTCACTTCTTGCTGAGGGAGACTTGGCTAGCTCCCCCTTTGGGAGCTGGGCTCAGCTTTGAGTCAGTGGATTGTTATCAAAATTTGCTGAGGTTATCCTCGGTTCAGGATATGCAGGCCCTTTCTGTATTTGTACTTCCGGTGTCAAGACGATGAGACTACCTTAGGGGGGAAATGAAAATGGTAAATGCTAGCGTTGAGTAAGGGAGATCCTGGTAGGTTATCTATCTGTTTTGGATAAATGAATGATTTATGACCATTGTTATTTATATGCAATTATGCCAAGGTATGAGGCATCTGTTGTATTTAGTATTGTGTATTTGGTTTATTTGGTTATGCAATGGTATTTGATTAGTGTGTTGTATTTTGTATTTTGTTTTATCTTAAATTAGGCCACAGCGATAGCTATAAGCCTTAATAAACTAAACTAAACTAAACAAAACAGAAAGTTCCGGATGTTACGGCAAACATGCAGGAGAAATGTGTGTGTAAAAACACCCATAGACAGGTCCCTACCCCCAGGGGGCTTACAGTCTAAGAGACACGGGATGGGGAGACAAGGAAGAGACTAACATTAGTGACACAAGAGTACATTAATGAGAAGTTGCAGCTGCATATGCTTCACTTAGTTACAGAGAACTAGATACTGAGCGAGGGGGAAGTGGACACAATTTTACTCATGACATGCTAGGGAAGGTCTGATGAAAGAGGTAGGTTTTCAGGAGGGATTGGACGGTTTGGAGGGAGCAGTGTGAACGTATCCAGGGAGGGTGTTCCAGGCATGAGGGACAGCAAGAGAGAAGGGGAAAAAAACATTTAGAGAAGCAAGAGGGTCATGATCAGGCAAGGGTGGGGGCAGAGGCAGAGCAAAGCTCTCGGGCAGGAGTGTGGCGAGATACAAGGGTGGAGAGATATGGGGGAGCAAGACTGTGAAGAGCCGTGAAGGTGAAGACCAGGAGCTTGTTAGGGATGGGCGAACGCGGTTCGGTAGTTCGGTGTTCGGCCCGAACTCGGCCTGTTCGGACAACCGAACACGAACACGAACACGAACGCACCGAACGGACCGAACACCGAACACCGAAATGGCGAACACACCGAACCGAACCGAACACCGAACTACGAAATGGCCGAACACACCGAACGGAACCGAACACCGAACTACGAAATGGCCGAACAGTTCGTTCAATTCGAATCGCGTTCGGTTGTGTTCGGGTGGCTAAAACATGGTCTTCTGTCAGGTCACTGGAAGGCCAAATGTAGCAGGGAGGGGGAAGTCATTTGACTCAGCTAGGAGCAGACTTCCAGGCACCAGGGGTGGAGGGTGGAGAGTGGCTTGGAGTAGCAGCCAGCCTGATGAATCACCATCTCTTTTCGCCTCAGACCACTGGCTTGGCAGTCTATGATTGGCCACGGGCTAGGCTGCACGGAGCCAATGGGGCTTGATTTGAGGCGGGCGCAGCAAGAAACAAAACTGTCTGCCTCCCCCCTTCCCAATACCTTCTGAGCTAGTCACTGTTCCTGAGCAGCAGGCGTTTCAGAAGGCTCCCTCACCCAGCATTTTCCAGCTCCCCAATCCATTGCCATCCTCCTCCTATTTCACCCATCCAACCCATCTACCCCCATATTCTCATTTATTTACATTAGCTTTGATAGATTTAGTTGTTATTTTTTGTTTTTATCCCTCCCTGTGTTCAATCTTCAATCTTCCTCCTTCCCTCCCCCCTCCATTGAATATTCCCTCCCCATTCCCTTCCCCTGTTTTTTTGATTCATTAGAGTAGTAGTATATATTATTAATTTATAGATTGATTTAGGTTTCATTTCAGTTTTGTACCCCTCCTTGTCTTGTTTGTGAGCCCCCCTAGCCCCCATCCCATATATTCAATTCATAGGTAGAGATAGATAGGATTAGGTCGATACATTTTTGTTTGAGTAGTTTAGTTTAAGGTTACTGATAGAGTGAGTTTACTGTGATTCAGCTTTAGGGTTTGTTGGAGTTATTCATAGCATTTAGAAATTTAGAATACATTTATTAGTTAGTTAGTTATTAGTGTAGATATAGAGATATAAATATTTGATAAAAAAATTCAATAAAATTTTTTTAAAAAATTATATATTAAAAAACATTGTTTTTTTCGGGCCGAACAGCCGAACGCGAACGCGCGAACCACCCGAACACCGAACGACCGAACACGAACGCACAACCCGATGGCGAACGAACCGAACGGCCGAACACGAACGTACGACCTGCCCGAACAACCGAACACGAACGGCCGACACACGAACGGCCGAACCGAACGGGCGAACACGAACGCGAGGTACGACCGAACGACCGAACACGAACACACGAACCGAACGCGGCCGAACCGAACGGCCGAACGCGAACGCACGAACCGATCGCGGCCGAACCGAACGGCCGAACACGAACCGCGATCTGTTCGCCCATGCCTAGAGCTTGTGCCAAATGTGTTCACATGAAGTGGGATTGGTATAGTAGGCAAGGCGAGAGATGACTAGAGCATAACCTAGGGGTTTTGTAGTGGCAACAGTAAGGCAGGGCTGGTAACTGGTAAATCGGTACAATCAGTGACAGTAAAAAACAATTTTCTGGGTAATCGGGTACCCGATCAGTACTCAGGTAGCCAGGTGCCCATTTAGGAGCCACTATTGATTCTAGGGTATTCAACCTTATTCAATTTAAGAACAGGTTTGACCGGAATTCCACAGCATATTACTGGATGTAATGCTAGCCACTCATTTCCAGCTTAAGCACATGTTCACTCGTTATGTCTATTTGTACCAACAGGCTTTGGGCTGCATGATTAACATAGGCTGTGATCTCAGAAATCATGATGGTGGGCAGCCCATAGCTGCTACTTGCAAAAAGAAAGTTTAGGTATTCCTCCACCCTTTCTTTGATGTTGCCCCATCCGCATGGAGCACTGTGACATCATGGCAATCCAAGAAGGTGGGATTTCAGATCAGGTCAGGGAAGAGCCTGGTGGCATTGATCCAATATCAGATCAGTCCAGATGTAGTCAGACTTGGAACAGGTTGAACCTGATGTTGTAGCCTATAAGAACATAAAAAGTGTCATTTACTGGGTCGGACCAATAGTCCCTCCAGCCCAGCATTCTGTCTCTGACGTAGCCAGCCTTGGCTGCCTCATGGGAGATACAGCAGGTTACAAGGGAGTAATCCATTTCCTGCCATCCTCCCCCAGCTTCCAAGAGTGGGGTCGATCTCATGGGCTGCGGATCCCACATGCACAAACCTCGCGCACCTCCATTGCTGGCACACTGTGATGCAGAGGATTTGTGGAGCATCTCATTCACTCCAAAGACTGCAAGGTCTTTTCCCTATGTAGTGACACCTAAGTCAGGTTCCAGAATTGTGTAATTATGGCTAGGGTTATTTTGCACTTGCCACATTGCACTTGGCAAGGGTCTAGAAGATTTGTCAGCTTGTCCCAGAATGGGGAGAGATGTTGGAGGTTGGGGTGATTGACTTTGACGGCAGAGTCTTATCTACTTAGAAGGGGTGTAGTGGGGTAGTCTACAGACATGTCCAGCTGGAATGGAACTAGAGCAGAAATGGACAGGAAAAAATATCCATGCTTAATATCTGGTAGTCCAGATAATTTGGCAGTTATCTGGTAACGATCTGGTAACTACGGAGGCTAGCCAATGAGCTGGCATGATGGTGGGGCTGTGATGTACAGCGGGGGTGGGGGGGGCAGCTGCAAGCTACATGGAAATGATCACATGGTTGGTGGGAGGAGAC
The DNA here is from genome assembly GCA_003113815.1 of Sphenodon punctatus. Lineage (NCBI taxonomy): Eukaryota > Metazoa > Chordata > Lepidosauria > Sphenodontia > Sphenodontidae > Sphenodon > Sphenodon punctatus. The sequence continues at coordinate 1,246,929 of QEPC01001301.1, forward strand.
TACCAGGGACTTGGTCCAACACACATCTGCTGATACATTTGTAGGATCAGAAGCCAGACCATCATGGCCACACCAAATTCAACACAGAATGGGTGTGCAATGTGTTGTCATTCTATTGGGTAGCACTCAATGAAGTTCCACCTCTACTTTGCTTGAATTCATAGCCCATGTCTAGAGCTGAAATTCATACCAACAATGGGTAAACCTAGGGCTCATACCTGCTTCTCAGATTCTTGCTTTTCCCAACAAGAATCGGGGTTCTCTGATCATTCTTGCAAACAAGAATGAGTCAAAAATAGTCCTGATTGTCTCTGAGAAAAGTGTAAATCTTGCCCCCCCCCCTCCCCGTTCAAAAGGAAAAAAAGAGTTTTGCTCATCTGGCTGCCTTTCTGAGGGTCTGGGGCTGCTCTGGGACTCCTTTCCACCCTCTCTGCTTCTCTGCAGGGGTAGGCTAGGAAATGAGTTAGCCGCGGAGGCAGCTGCCTCACAGTCAACAAAAACATTAAAAACCCACTGTGCATGTGAAAAATGACTGCCATTCTGCACCACCAGTAGGAATGGGTGAACGCGGTTCAGATGTTCAGAGTTCGGACCGAACTCAGTCTGTTCGGACATCCGAATCGAACGTCTGAACCGAACTCTCGAATGACCGAACAGTTCAGTTGCGTTTGGATGAGTTCGGGGGCGGGAAAAACGTCTTTTCAAGGGAAAAAAAAAAAGCTACGTTTCGGTTTCGGTTAAGTTTCAGTTTCGGTTTCGTTTTGGTTTTGATAGTGCTGTTTTTGACTGTTCGGCCAAGTTCGGCCAACCTGAACTCGGCTGAACCTAACCATCAAACCCGAACTCAGGTTTTGAACTGAACAACTGAACATCCGAACCGCATTCTGTTCGCCCATCCCTAACCACCAGCAGCATTGGCACATTTTGGAAAAGGGCAGCTGATCGTGCATGCGCACAAATGGTGCATAATCAGAATGGTCACGGTGGCCATTTGTGCATGCACAGAGTGGTTTTTGAATTTCCTTGAGATTCTTGTGAGATCTTAGAATGCAATTTTGTGAGAACTGGGAACAGTTCTCAGTTCAGCCCTAGGCATCCCGATCTAATTTCTGGTACCCAAATCGATTTTTTTTTAAAGTGGGCATTGATTGGTAACCGATTTCAACCTAATTTGAGCACTCAATGTTCCAGAATGTCCTGGAATGTAAACTTTTGTTCCTCATTTTTTGACTGCCAGTCCCAATTTACTGCTCAGTAAACAAAATAAAAACAATTGGTACCAGAAATTACCTAATTTTTGTGTATCCAGCTACCTGATTGGTAATCAGGTAGCCCATCAAATACCTGGTATGGTCCTTGAAACGTGGGTGTTACCCTCGGGTTACAAGTCAAGAACTCAGATCAGCTCTGCTCTCTTTTCCAATATTGCAACTTTGAAATTTCTCCTGTGCCTGGGCAAAGCTCCCTGCCAACCACCACAGAGCTGTTGCTCTTCCCAGCCCACCTCTGCTGTGATGTCTTATCAGGCATTTTACAGACGTTAGGTAGCTGGTGTGTTGTGAGTGCTGCTTATTACACTCATCATTGCTTTGTCACTTTTCAACTTGAATGCTTGTTCTGTACCTGACTTGTAAATTCTAGGGAGCAGGGATTGTTGTTACTGTGGGCATGTGTGCAGTGTCTAACACAATGGGGTCGCAAAGCACTGTCGTAACCCAGATATCAATAAATCAGGATCAGGTAGTGGTAGTATTAAAAATTGAACACAATATTTGTGGAAGGTTCTTGACTGATGGAGATAACATTTCTCCATTAATCCACAGAACTGGGATAATAGAAACATGGAATGTCCCTGCCATGTCCGTGGATTAGTTTCCAAGAGAAACATAGAACTGGAAGGGATTGAAAGGGTCATCAAATTCAGTCCCCCAGCTTGGGGCAGGATCTACCATTTCTGACAGGAGATGAAATGAGTACCTGGGTTAGTACCCAATTCGAGTACCTCATGTCCCAGAAATTCAACTTCCAGTCCCAGAGTATTGACTTCCGGTAGTCATTCTTCAGTTTTCTGTCCCAGATTACTGATTTGTAAATGGAAAACTGATAAATCGTTACCAGAAATTACCGATATTTCAGGTATCTTGGTGCCTGATTGGTGATTGGGTAGACCATAAAATACCTGACACAGTATTCAAAAACGCAGGTATTTCCTGCAGATACCAAAATAGATAACCTTTTCAGTTCTCTTCCAGAGATATGTTTATCCAGCCTCTTCTTAACCATGTTCTCTGATGGAGAATCCATAGCTTTCCTAGTTCGCCTGTTCAAATGCCTAACTGCCCTAATAGTCAAGTTTTCCCTGAACTTCAGTCTAAATCTACCTTCCTTCAGCTTGTACCCATTACATCTTGTCCAGCCAGCCCTCCAGAGTAGAGCTGAAACAGATTGCAAACAAAGAAACAAACCCGCGTTTAATATCCAGTATTCTGTATATATTGTACGGCTGAAATCAGACTTTTTACCCAGTTCCAATTCTGTTGGAACTGGACGTTTCATTGAGTCCATCTTGTTGTATGGCAACAGCATCTTGTTGTATGGCAACAGCAATTTGTGCATACGCAGTATGGCCACTGCAATTTTATACATGTGGAGATGCGTGGCAGCCATTGTGTGTATGAGCAAAATGGTTTTTGGTTTGTTTTGTTCGACTAACATCTTGTTGTATGTTTTTTATTTATGTAAAAATTTTATCCCGTCCCTCCTGCTCACATTTTCACATGCGCAGAAGCACGGTAGCCATTTTGTGCATGTGTCACTGTGCCAGTCCGAATTCTGAACACAAATTTATATCGGTTGGAAATTCCGACTGCAATTTTGATCAACCATTCCAATATTGTGAAACGTTTATGTGAAACTGGAATGGCTTATCCAAACCAGACCCAATAGCTTGGCAGTTATCCAATAACTAACTGCAAAGGTTGACTGCTAAACCATTTACCAGTGAATTACCGCATACTGAATTTACCAAATTAGCAAGACAGATGGAGGGAGTACATAAAAAAAATAAATCAAAATCAAATGGTAATTAAATGGTATGTGGTAAAAGGTAATGTGATAAATTGCATGGCAACAGGATACTAAATTAAATACCATACAATATCCAACCAGTTGCCAGATATCATGGATAGCACAATATCTGGCAGGATAGCTGTGGTTATTCATTTCTGGTAGAAAAATAATTGTTTTCCATCTTCTTTATGACAGCATTTCAAATTATTGTAAATGGTTACCACATCCCTCCCCTTGTCTTCTTTCCTCCAAGCTAAACATACCCAAGCTCCTTCATCCTCTCATCCTATGGTTAAGAACATAAGAAGGGTCATACTGGGTCAGACCAATGTTCCATCAAGCCCAGCCTCCTGCTCAGACAGTGACCATTCTCGATCACTTCAGAGATGCTCCGAACAGGTCACAATGGAGTGATCCATTCCCCTGCTATTCACTTCCAGCTCTGGTCAGAGGTTACATCCCCCAACCTACTTGGTGAATACCTATCAATGGATTTATCCTACAAGAACTTATCCAACCCTTTTGAAAACCTAGCTACATTACTGACCTGATCCACCTCCTCTGGCAACAAATTCCACAAGTTAATGGTGTGTTGAGTAGTAAGTAAGTAAATTTATTATAAGTGGCTCTAGCTTACGCCATGGCCAGATGAAACAAAACTAAAACATTTCAACATTTGTACAGCTTTTGTACAACCTTGTTACCTTGCACCAGGCAAAGCAAAACTAACAAAATGCAAAACTCTGCAGACAAAACGTATACATTACCAAATCTGACTTATATCTACATTTGGCCTCGCTGTCTATCAGCTAAAAGGGAGAAGGAAGCAAGTGCCAGCGTAACATTCACATCTTTTGTTGACATAAACATTTCTATTTTGCAACCTTTCGGTAAGTACTCCCTCCCCTCCCATAATGGACCAAGCCAGGACTGTCTTAAGCTCTCAAACCAGGGACACTTGAAAAGAAATGTGGTAGATCTTCTACCTCATGACTCATACAAGGACAAAACTGCTCTTCATAAGGTATTTTGTTATAGCGCCCCTGTGTTATTGCTGAGGAAAAAAGTTGGAAATGTAATTGCATGAAGGCCCTATGCAACTTAGATTCGTTAAGAGCATCAAGATATGCCTCAAAGTTATGTACCTTCTTAAAGGAACCTAACCAAGGGGCGGCCCTCCAAGCGACCAATGTGGCCAGATCATCCTGCCTGGAGATATCGCTTAACCTTAGCTTTATCAGGGTTTTTTTGCATAGAAACGGCCTTCCCCCCCAAACAGGAAAAAGCTAAACCCGCCTGCTCCAGATAAAGTACTATTTGAGAAAGCCACGGGTAAGGTGACACCCCATCATATTCTAGTTCTTCTCTTAGACAGAGAACAGGCAGAGAAAGCTCAATCTGATTGCTCAATTTTAGCCAGTATCTGAGTGCTGCTTGTCTGATTAGGCAGCCGATGGCTAGCATGCCCATCTCAGCCCTTGCCACTGCAGCTGGGGCACACTGGGGCACTCTTAGTATCTTTCTTAAGAAGAAAGATGTCCTGTACCACTTCAAGTGTTTGGAGATCAGATCCTAGGGTAATTTCCAAGCCAAAAGTCAGCAGGGATTGTATTTTTGCTTTAAATACATCCAGAATGGTTGAGGTACTTATCCCTTCTGATCACGCAACTAGGCTCAGAATTCCACTAGAAGCTGCCCTGGCTTTTAGACTGATCAACTCGTAGTGCCGACCCCACAGAGTATTGTCAGACAGGGCAATGCCCAAATACACATATGAATTTACTTGTATAAATTGTTCACCCTTAATGATCCATTTATGCTTACAGAGCTTCTTTCTCCCCACAACCATAATCTGAGATTTTTGCAGACTAACCTTCAGCTCGTTTTCCGCACAATAGCCTAGTAGGTGTTCTACTACTTTACAGAGACCCTTTTTAGTTTGCAACATCAAAACGATGCCATCTGCATACATCAATGCAGTTAAAGATTTATCTTTAAACTTGGTCAAGGTAGCACGAAGGGGAAGGAAGTCTATAAATGAAATAACTAAAATACAGTATAAAAAGCAATGGGGTAAGAATACAACCCTGCCTGACACCTTTCTGTAGTCGTATTGGGCTTGACAAAGGTCCACCCCCGTCTAATTTAATCCTTGCATGATTATCTGTATGTAAATAGATAAGTAGGGTGAGTAGATGATCATCAATACCTAGTTGATGCAATTTATGCCAAAGTTTTGGCCGCGGGACAGAGTCGAATGCCTTTTGAAAGTCAATAAATGCAAGAAAGAGTGATCCCTTCCTAATTTTGACATATTTGATTATTACATGTGTGATAATAAAACAATTGTCTGTAGTAGAAAAATTCCTACGGAAAGCAAATTGTTCTTGCGGGATTAAATTCTGTTTGTGGGCCCAGGCTACAAGGTGACCAAGAAGCAGCTTCGTATACACTTTCCCTATAATAGGGAGAAGACTAATAGGATGGTAGCAGCCAGTATCTCTTGGGTTTCCTTTCTTAAATATTGGGACAATAATTGATGTCCCCCAATCACTAGGGATCTTCATTGTTCTATTGATCTGTGAAAAATACTTGTCCAGAGGAGCAGACCACCACTCAGGGCAGGTCTGCAAAGCCTCAGTAACCACAAAATCAATTCCGTGGGCCTTATTGTGTCTCAGAGACTTTACCACCTTCACCACTTGACCAGCTTTTACCTGCGGATCAAGGGAACCTGTCTCAGATACCTGCAGTTTCCTGGCAAACTCTAAAGAATCCAGTTCATCCTTCCCCTGCTGTGGGTCAAAAAGTGACTCAAAGAAAGACACCCAGGTCCCCTCATCTATCATAGATATCTGCATACTAGAAGAGGAGGAGGAGGACTCTTTGTTGACTAAGGCCCAAAAGGATCTGGAGTCCTTCAGGAGAGCTGCCAGTTTAAGTTTGGCCCAGATCATGCGAGTACATGCCAGTCTCTTAGTTTTTATGAAGATCTTGTAGCTCCACCTGGCTGCCAGAAATTGGAGTTTTAGCCGCTCTGACCGCTCCTTTATCCAAAGTGCCTTGGCATAAACAAGTTCCCGTTTGGTGCGTCTGCAATCCTGGTCATACCAATTATTGGGCTGACCTTCAACTAATTGCTTTTTTCGGGAAAGAATAGTAATGGCAAGCCTTGAAACTATTAGAGAATATTGCTTGTCCATCAATTCTGTCTCCTTTTTGCCTGCCGATAGCATAATTTCCCGAGATTGGCGTAACTCCTCACCCCATAACAGGGCAAAAACCTTCAGGGTGAGAGAGTCATTACATCTGACTCAAACTCTACAGCTACATGGATCCCTGCTTCCACACAAAGTTTTAGGGGGATTCTTTGGAACACAGCCCCTAATGTCAACAGCAAGTGCATGATCGGCACTCTCAGGGTGGGGGATCACTCTAAAGTTCTCAAAACTACCCCACTGAGATGTTCGAGTCACTATGTAATCGACTGTGCTCTTTCCATTGGCATTGACAAATGTAAAATCCCCTTCGGGGTCTCCACTTCCACCACCGTTCAATACCAATAGACTATTTTCTAAGAGCAATTCAGCCATGGCAGTTCTGGCCTTATTCCTTACAGGATCTCTAGAGCACTTTGCTGGAAACCAATCTTTATCCATCAGGCCTTTCTCCAATTCCCAATCTTGTGGGGGTCCCATCCTTGCATTCCAGTCACCCGCTAGAACCCACAATGCTGTGGGAAATGGTTTGTCCAGCTGATCAAACGTAGCACCTACAACCTGCCAAATGTCAGGGATATAATACTGCGCAGTAGGAGGGAGAATGTAAAGATTAAACAAAAGAAGCTGGATGTCAGAGGGTAACTCCCACAATTCTATCTGATACTCATATCTAGTAGATAATAATGGCACGAAAAATCTATCATATTCCTCCAAAATTAAAATAGCTAGGCCGCCAGAAGTTCGGCCTTTGATTTTAGCTTTCGCACCAGAGGAAGAGTATACCTGAAACCCTCGAACATTAAACTGGTTCCCTGCTTGTAACCAGGTTTCCTGGAAAAATATTAAATTATAATTCTTTAGAAATGCAATCCACTCAGGGTCCCAACATCTGGATCTGCATCCAGAAACATTCCAGGAGATACATTTCAAGGAATCATCAAGGGTCCATGTAGCCGTTCGAGACAAAAGTACAGGAAGCTCATCATCTCCTTCCGCTAGCCTACCCTTCAAAGAATTCGCTAGTCCTTGACTGACAGGAGGAGCTGACTCATTATTCGCTAATACCAGCGAAACAGCTACACTTGAGGACATACCTAGATAAGATCTACATCCTCTGACACGTGCCCCCTATCATTCTGGAGGCCTATGTATGTCGACAAGTACTAATTCTGTAGTCAAGATACAGGGGGATCGTACCAAAGCTCTCCCCATCTCTTTTACCTGTTGGTGTGTTGAGTAAAAAACAATAAATTATAGGGTCATAGTTGTGGCCCTATAGTTAAGGCAGTAGCAAATTCTCATTGAACAGCATCTATGCTGGTCTATGGGAGTCAGTAGAGCAAAAACATCCAGTTGGCGACCAAGCTAGCTTTCCTCCAGCAACACATGTGTTCTGTGATAACAAACAATGAAGGGGAGTCCAGGGGCGGAGTGGGGGCTGAAAGTGGGGGGAGGGTCCCCATTCCTCACCTGCCTCTGCCTGCTAGTAGTGCTGCTGCAGTAGCAGCAGTGGGACACCAATCAGATGGGGAGATAAAGCTTTTGTTTACAAACAACTCCTCCCCATGTGAGTGATCAGAAGGTTGTTGCCTTGTAAAGAAGGTTCTAAGAGTCTCACAACTGGGTTGTGCATGCTCACCATATTCAAATAATAGACTACGTGATGTTCTCGAGGTCCTCAAGTATAAAAAGCACTCTCGCCCTCAGAATGACAGTTCCTTCCAACCCTTTCTAGGAATATAAGAAAATTCCATTCAGGGCTGGAAGGGTGGGTGTTGTGAGAATGTTAGGAGTCATCTCGAAGAACCTTGTTTACAAGGCAGCAACCCTCTTTTCTTCTTTGAGTGGCTCCTCACAGGTTGTTTTTACATGGCTCCTCCGTGTGGTGGGTCCATGGGCGCACCGGTGCATGGGCAGGGAGTGCACATGGCTGCACACGCATCTCCACTCACCCCCCACTCATCTGCACCCATGGAACAACCACCATTTCCCCTGGTTGCTCCGTGCATGGGGACAAGATGGGGGATGAGTGGGGATGCATGTTAGGCAGACACATGCACGCACATACACCCACTCACTGCAGGCGCACATGCCACGTCATTCACATGGGGCTCCCCCACCCATGAATATGCAGAAATCTGAGTGTTCATGGGTGGAAAAGGCCCATGTAAAAAGGGCCACATTCTCACAACTCTCTGTCTTATACTATCTTAGGTAGGAATTTAGGATGTAAAGCAATATTTATTCTATCCTGGAAAATCTGCAAATAGGGTTTTGAGATTAGATTATTATGGCTGTTATTTCACTAACTCTTCTTAATGAAGTTATTGTTAACAGGAATACTGTCTTTAACCCCCCACCTCATAACCAGTTCATTTGTGATCCCCATATAATCAATGCATGGGGGCGCGAATGAACTGGTTATGGGTGGGTGGGGGCAGCGTGCATTGATTATATGGGGGATGGAGGGTGCAAATGAACTGCTTATGGGGTGGAGGCAACATGAATTGATTATGGGGCCACAACTGAACTGGTTATATATGATAGCAGCACCTCCAGGTCCGCTGATCCAGGTGACCCACCCTAGGCCCACCAGCGGGACACAAAGAGGGGGGCCCATTTTGACTTCTTGGCCAGGTCCCCCCTGGCTATCCCCCTGGTCTAGTATGCGTGACTGATCAATCTGAATGAGTGTGTGAGGTGAGAACGTGTGTGTGTAGTGTGTCTGGATGAGTGTGTGTGTGTGATCAATTTGAATGAATGTGTATGAGAGAGGTGAGAGCATGTGTGAATGAGTGGGTGCATCTCATATGAAAGCAGTTGCTTGTGCGCTCCTGTGTAACATGCACCTCCACCCATCACCCCTGCACAGAGAAACCTGTGAAAAAACAGGTTACTCCATGTGGGGGATGTAGGGGGATGGGTGAGCACCTGTGTGCACCTGCAGTCTGGGGCCAGCTTATCCATTAACAAAACTATTAAGTTTCAAAAGAAGGACAAATTATTACCTAGATAAAAACCCTTTGTTTTAAGAAGTTTGTTAAGGCGGCATTACAAATTATACTCAAGCGTTAACATGACAGTAAATTGTATGTTAAGGCAACTTTATTAAATATCAGCCCAATCTATACATTTTTCCTTTCTTATTAATAAAAAAATATGACTTAACTGAAATTAAACTGTATACGTTCCTCATCATGTATAAGTATTGTTCAGTCACCATATCACACATGCAGTTTAATTTCAGTTAAGTCATATTCTTTTTTATTAATGAATACGAAAAGAAAAAATTATAGATTGGTCTGATATTTAATAAAGTTGCCTTAACATACAAATTGCTGTCATGTTAATGCTTGAGTATAATTTGCAATGACACCTTAAGCTTCTTAAACTGAAAGTTTTTTGTCTAGGTTTTTGTTATCTGCTGCCTGTTAGCTTGATGGAGTGTGCCCTAATTCTAGGACTATTTGAGAGGGTGAACAACTCTTCCCTATTTGCTTCTTCCATGTCACTCACGATTTTAGCAACTTCTATGCTATCATCAACTCTCGAGTCGTTGCTTTTCCAAGCTGAAGAGCCTTAACCTAGTAAGCCTCTCCTTGTATTGAAGCCATTCCATACCCTTGATCATTTTTGTAATGATTATTCATGTTTGCAATCCAAGCCCTTAATCATTTTTTTTTCTTTCCTCTGCACCCTCCCTCTCCAAACTTTTTACATTCATTTTAAAATGAGGTGTCCAAAACTGAATGTTTTGGACACCTTCAGCTGGGGTAGAGTGGTATAATGACTTCCGATATCTCACATGTGATGCTTCTCTTGATAGAACCTAAAATGCCATTTGTCTTTTTTGCCACAGTATCGCAGTTCTCACTCACACTCAATCCATGATCCACAATTACTCTTAATTACACTGCAGTGCTTTTGCCAATCCAACTACCCCCCATTTTATATCCATGCCTTTTTATTTTATTTTATTTTATTTTATTTTATTTTTTGCCCTGTGTGAATGAGCTGACATTTGTATTTACTGGATTTCATTTCCCTATTTAAAGCCCGGTTCTGTAATTTAAGGTCATTTTGGATTTTTATCCTATCCTCTAGAGTGTGTGTAGTTCCTCCCAATTTTATGTCATCTTCAGGTTTCACAAGTGTAGTCTCTGTTCCATGAAGAACCTGCACTCCCACCCCTTTGCTATGCCCTCCACCCCCCCAAAACAATGCCTCCTTGTTCTTACCACCCTTTGAGGTTCTGTTTACATCCCAGAGGGTGGTGTATACCATGAGTGTGGCAGGGATGCTAATTGTCCTTTCCCCCTGTAGAGAGGATGGGGAGATGTGGGAAGGCCCATGCAATCTTAGGGGAATTCAAAAGCAGCGCTAAGGGGTGGAGGCTCTGGCCCATGCCCTGCCCCACCCTATCCTGGTTGCTCCCCTATGTAGAAAAATTCTGTGCAGGATTGTAAAAGCTTTCCCCTTAATTGGATCCTTTCTTCTGCCTGAATCCTTCACTTGCGCTATGATTCGCTACCTCTGAGCTGACCAAATTGCCTGGCTTGCGATATCACCAAATATATTGGAGCAAAGGCTGCTAGTTACATGAGGAAGAAAACTAAAAGCTATTTTGGCAAATACTTCTGGGGCTTAAACTAATGCATTTTAAAAAAGATATACCACAGGACTGTGGGTTCACTTTCTTTCCCCCATTGGTGGCAACTACGTTGGCTACCATTTTACACCCCTCTACGTTTTACCCGCAAGTGACATGGACTCTTTAAAAATCTGTTTATGTGGCTCATGGAAGGTACAGTCCTCAAAGTAAGAATTAACCTTATTATTGCTAATGTGGTCATTACCCTCCAGATTAGCATAGCTCTGAGCCAGTTTTCTTTAATGTCATCCTATCATTTTTTATCAGTGTTCCAGCATTATACAATTACAGTGAATTACTCAATTATGAGAGATTTGATTGTTTGGGGGACTCTTACATCTTCATACACAGTGATTTAATTTGAATTGATCATTCCGTTCCATCCTCCTTTTGGAATAGATATACACTCTGGAGCTGACTGTGTAAATAAAGCTTCAACAAAGCACATGGTATAGAGTAGGCCCACTGAAGACTGTCCTCTGCTTTCACAAGCATGCCATGAACTCCGCACTGATCCTTCCCATGCCTAGACGTCAGTCTTGGGTATAGGGACTCAGTTTGACCATGGCCTCCAGGGGATGGTTACCAATGCACCGGGGTAAGGCTGTCTAATGCCAAGATCTCCAGTGACACAAACTTCTGGGAACTAGGGTTGAAATGAGATTTTTCAAAAATGGGAATTCCCATCAAAATCCCAATTCCAAATACTGTCTCGTTTTAATCAAGAACCTCTCAGTACTCAGAAATGTGTCAATCGACGTTCCGTTTCTCAGTTCACTGATAATTTGCTTACCGGGATCCCGTTTACTGCTTTGCCGTCAATTTCAAATCCCAAGAGATAATACCAGTGCAATAGCACATTCCTTCTATCTTCTCTGCACTTAATTTCCCCTTGTACTTCCTTGTCACTCATTGGCTGGAATGCAGATTCCTTTAAAAATCTGCAATCAAGTTGTAGACTGGTCAAAGCAAAGGAAATAACATAGAACAATTCTGATGGGAAGCACTGGAATGGAGACACTGGGTACTTTCAGACATGACGCTAACCACCCTTTAACCACCCTTGGTGGTTATTTATGCATGTTTCAGGGCTGCATAGGGCACCAATACAGCCCTGCAACATGCATAAATAACCACGAAGGTTGGTTAAAGGGTGGTTAGCGTCATGTCTGAAAGTACCCACTGTTTTTAGTGACACTGTTTTGGGGCAGGCAAGGGAGTTAAGGAATGGGAGGCAGTTTGCATAGTGATTGGCTCAGAAAGGTAGGAAAAGCAGAAAGACAGAAACACGGAAGTAAAGCAGTATCCTCGGCAATGCAGTAAGCAGTAAATGAATGGTATGCAGTAAATGGTAAACGGAAAGTTGGAAAATCAGGATGGTATCTTGCAATGATGTGTGAATTCAGAAATTGTATTGGTGTTCGGAAATGGGCAGGAAATAAATCCTGTTACTGACATGACAAAATTACTTGTGAGTAAAAGTTTTGCTGCTCATTTCAGCCATGGTAGGAAAACGTTAAGACGCTAACAACAGACTTTTTGGTCCCTCCAAGTACCTTATCCCCATTCTCTGTGTGATACCTTCCTTGTTGGGCTGGTTTTGACTCTGAGGAAATACTGATGAGAGCAACCACAGAAGAGTGGAAAGAATCCAGATTGGAAAGCAAGTCAAGACTGTGGGTGTAGGCAGCTCATTAAAGGAGCTTGGAAATGAAGCAGAGACTTGATATCCAGCGGTAGTTGGATGGGACAGATAGGTCAAGAGTGGAATTTTTAAGGATAGGGGAGACAAGGTATTTAGGTTCGTAGCACTATTTTAGGAGTGTAACTTCTTGCTTCTTCTTTTCCAAGTTTTAGCTATACTCTTTCAAGGATGAAGTTAACCAGCTGTTTTAAATCTAATTACTTCTTCATGGGATGGATGGAGAGAGATTCTATTGTCTTGACCATAGGTAATAACAAATAAAGGTCAGTATAAAAATACAAATGTCAACAACACGCAAAATAAATACTCAAAAGACAAAATAAATCAACGCTGAAATTCTAGACATAAGTAAATAATATCCATAGCCTTCTATGTAGCGATTACAATTTTTAAGAAATTTTTTAAATACAATTTTAAAATAATACATAAAATAACTAACAAACCCAGGTAAATTGAGCTCAGTTCTAAAACCTAGGTTAGTCTAGGACAGACCCTATGAGGACAGCCCATAGCATCCCAGAACTGAGATGGAAACTCTTAGCCCCACAGGGTTAACAAATAATAAATGGGAACAAGCCTTGCCCTTCTTGGGGCTTGTGGCGGCAACACTTGACCCTTGGAAAAGGGCCAACATTAAAAGAATAAACCTTGCCCTTCTCGGGGCTTATGTCGGTGGCACTTAACCCCTGGCAAAATATTTGTTATTAACCATAATCCATGTTGATCATACAAGCTACCCCAGAACACTTGGACAAAAGCTCTGATCAACCAACCTGGTAGAATATACACTAAACTATGTGCAACCATGAGCAGAAAGCTCGCTGCGTTGTTTAAAAAGAATGATGTTTGCACAGAATGCTGCCACTGCGTATGAACGAGGAGAATCATTCCCATAAAGCAAGCAGTATAGTATGTAATCATCACTCCACCCAGCCCTCAACTTGTTAATGAAGGGGGTGATGTATTTGTCCCTCAAATGGCTAATTGCGGGTAGAATAAAATAATATACATATCTGATTCTGGTACTGCCATGTCACAATAGTTACACAGGCCATCAGCCTTCGGGATTCCTTGAAATGTACCGTATAAAAAAGCTGAGGGAAAGATATTGCATCAAAGTCAAAGCTCTTCTGTGGCGGCAGGATGTCCAGTTAATTAGATAAGGTGATGGAGAATTAAATGGCCTAATATGGCAATAGCCGGGGGCGGTCCTTTGGGCTGATATCAAGGCATTCTCATTCTGAAGTTCTTGGTCAGAGATTCTTGATGTTATTAATCTCGCAGCAGCCTTATAGCCCAAGGGGCGCAAAACCTCCCTTGAAAAGCCCAGTTTGAATACTTCAGTCTCCGCGATACAATCCCAAGAACCAGGTCTGTTTGTGGCAGGAATAAAAGACAAAAGAGATTTGGGAGCAGGGGGGGAAGATTGTTACTTTCAGCCAGTTTTAGAATGGCTATCAAGGCTAAAGATTTAAGAGTTGATACACCTGATTCTACCCTCAGCATGACCAGAGGGACCCCTTTTGAGACTCCAAGAATTAATCTTAAAAAGGAGTTCCGGGGGGCCTCCAACTGATCTAAAAATGAAGCTTCCCAAACTGCCACCGTATACAGGAACTGTAGAATCACTTTTGCCTTAAAAAGCCATACTGCAGGCCCTATAAGTTTACCCCCCTGGTTGTAGAAGAAACTAGAGATTGAGCTGGTAGTTTTCCGGGCCTGTGCCAATGCAGCTCTTAAATGCAAGTACCAATTTCCACAGGCCGAAAAAACCACCCCTAGATACTTAAAGGTTTGGACCTGGTCAATTATATTATTATCCATGTGCCAAATACGTTGGCGATGGCGAGGGCCCACAACCAAAACCTTCATTTTGGTATAGTTGATTATCAAATTTTCTTGATTACAGTACAGCACTAGCCTCTGAATACTTTTGCGAAGACCAATCTGGGTCAGAGACAGGAGAACGGTATCGTCAGCATACAACATTGTGGAGATCCGGTGCTCTCCCAGTTTAGGAGAGTGCATATTGTTATTCCCGGCCATGAAAGAAACCAAGTCATTAACGTAAAAGTTAAAGAGGTCCGGGGCCAAGACGCAACCTTGGCACACACCCCTAGCCTGGGGAATCTCCTCCATTCAGGGTTTACCCAAAGCAGGCCAGACCTGCATAATGTTACCTTGGTGTAAATTAATCAGGAGAAAGAGAAGGCGCCCATCCACTGATGTTCTACTAAGCTTTGACCATAGGCGCTCCCTATCAATGGTATCAAATGCTGCCTTCAAATCAACAAAACAAAGGTATAATAAGCCTTCCGATAGGATTTTGGTATATTTTTCTATTAGATGCCTTAACACAAAAACATGGTCTTGGGTAGATTGCCCCGCTCGAAAACCTGCTTGCTCAGGGAATAAAATTTTCTCACTAGCGAGCCAGTTCTGGAATCTAACAAGTAGGTACTTTGCATAAAGCTTCCCTACAATGGACAGAAGGCTGATTGATCTATAGTCTGCAGGCTGATTATTAGGATCCCCTTTTTTATAAATTGGGATTACCACGCTTTTGAGCCAGGATTTTGGAATGGCCCCTGTTGTGTTTATCCACGTAAATAAAGGGGCCAACACAGAAGCCCACCAAGAAGATTCATATTTCAGGAACTCCTGAGGAATATAATCTATTCCCGGGGCCTTACCATCCTTGAGTTGAAGAATAAGGTCGGTTAGCTCCAAGGGGGATACTGGAGGCTAATTCTGAAATCTGTCAACAGGAAGGAGCTCTATTCCACAGCGCGGAGACCCTGGATTTGCAAACAAACTCATAATATCCCTGCCACTTAATTAGAGAAAGTAAGTTGGAATGAATCTCCTATCCTGGACTTGGTTATAAGAGACCAGAATTGTTTGGAATCATTGGCCAGGGCGGCTTGATGCAAAAGGTTCCACTGAGTTACTTGAAACTCCGGTTTCTTCTTTCGCGAAAAAATCCTGTATGACTTCCTGCTATCAACCAGACGAATCCTATTACTTTCTGAGGGGCAGTTCTTCACTAGCCTGACTAGTTTCCTGAGGGAGGACCTAGAGCCCACACAATCGGAATCTCAGCAAGGTTGGGGGCTAGGGGGGGGAACGCAGAGGGCAGCCACGTGGGCTGTCCTGTCCCCTCCCCCCCACCCGGAAGTAGCAGGGGCTCAAAGCCCCAAGGACAGCGGCAGAGCCGCAGAGGCTTACAGGGATATTGACAACACTCACCTGCTGTTGCTGCTGCGGGAGGCTCTGGAGCTCCGCCTGCCCTACCATCGCCGCCGCCGCTGCCGCCAGCGCCGGGATCCGCTGTTGGGGCTGCCGCCGCCGCTTCCTCTCCCCGCTGAAACACCTGCGGGGAGCAGAACATCTCAGCAAGGTCGGGGGCTAGGGGGGGAACGCAGAGGGCAGCCATGTGGGCTGTCCTGTCCCCTCCCCCCCCACCCGGAAGTAGCGGGGGCTCAAAGCCCCAAGGACAGCGGCAGAGCCGCAGAGGCTTACAGGGATATTGACAACACTCACCTGCTGTTGCTGCTGCGGGGGGCTCTGGAGCTCCGCCTGCCC
>QEPC01001301.1:1278359-1338647 GCA_003113815.1 Sphenodon punctatus
CTGCAGCCTCCGAACCAGGAACAAGGGCAGCCCCACGTAGAGCGCATTGCAGTAGTCCAGCCTCGAGGTGATGAAGGCATGGATGAGGGAGGCCAGGTCTGGGCCAGAGACAAAGGGACGCAGCCACCGCACCAGATACAACTGGCGGAAGGTCTGCGTCCAAAATCACCCCTGGACTCCAAACCTGCCGAGCTATGGGAGGGCGCACCCCCCCAACTGGGGAGACGACACCTCCCTCACTCTCCCCACCACCATCACCTCCATCTTATCGGGGTTGAGCTTCAGTCTGCTCTGCCACATCCACTCCGCCACGGCCTCCAAGCACTGGGATAGCAGCAAGACGGCAGGGTCTGGGTCAGCTGAAAAAGAGAGGTACAGCTGAGTATCATCAGCATATTGGTGACATCGCACCCCGAACCCTCTCACGACTTCCCCCAAGGGCTGCATATATACATTGAACAACAATGGAAACAGAATAGAACCCTGCAGAACGCCGCAGGATAAAGCAGCCCTCCCTCCTTCCTTGAAGCAGCCCTTTCTCCTCCCCCCCTTAAAAAAACAAAAATGGCCTTTAACAGCCCTCCCCCATCACGTACTCACCTGGCTGCTCCAGCTGCCTAGTCTCTCGCTGCTTCAGTTGTCTGTGGGACATGAGGAGAAAGCAAAAATAAAAAATAAATCACTGCACATGCGACACCATTTTGGAAAAGGGCAGCTGGTCTGCGTATGCGCATTTTGTGCATGCAAAGTGAATCAATCTTTCTTTTTTTCTTTCGAGGTGTCTCATGAGATCTCAACGAGTTCTTGGTCCCCAGCCTGAAGTCTTGCAAGATATCTCGCAAGAAGAAAAGGGGTTCTTGTGTCAGTCCTACCTAGCGGCCATTTTGCACATGCATAAATAGCAGATTTCTTATATCTGGTCTGACTGGAAAGCGGAATGAACAATTCGACCGATGGTTCTGATTTCCAGCTGGACTTGATGAAACACACAGTTCCTATGGAATCAGAACTGGGTGAAAAGATTCACAGTCAGCTCTGCTTCCGTGTTTAACAAACTTCAAGAACTGAAAGGATTCTCATTAGGAACAGAACCACAGCACCCTTCCTTTATTCCCAGGCCTTGCAGACTCCTGTAGCTTATTTCATTCTTTTCCTTGAGAAATAAATAAATAATGCCATAATCATGCAGATTTTTCTGGATCAGAATCAGGCCTGGATGAGGAAAAATAAAATGCTCTCAGTGTGAAGAAGGGACATATCAGGACACCTAGCATCCAGCCCTGTTGCTAAGGCAGTCTACTTAGCTATAAAGTAAATCTTTTTCAACAAATATAAGATGAGCCTAACTGGAGAGCGGCTCTAGAGAGACTTTGTGAAATGAAAGAGAAAAATTAATGGATTTATAGGACTTTTAAACAAAAATAAGAGATTTCCAAGGCTAGCACAATTCCAAGTTCCTGAAGGCACAGTAAGCTATTAAAGGCTGATTAGACATGCTGGCTTAACCTCCTGAGAATATCAGGGATAGGATTGTAATATCACTCTTCTTTCAAAGGACTCTGTGGGTTTCTCTAAATGGGAAGACAAAGGAATGAGCATGGATTTCTTTTTTCCAGGGTGGGGAGGGGAAGGTGAAAGAGACTATCATGACGTTTTCTGAACCAGTTTCAGGTTTGCCGAATTTCACTGTTCAGAAATCACATGTCAGGCCCTAAAATCATGAAATTGGATTAAGAAATAAAGAAAAAACAATATATTCTGGTGCCTTTTGCCTTTTAGCTCATGAGCTGTTACAGTTATGCTGCAATGCCATTTTCAAGCTCCCTTCTGCAACCTCGAGGGCTAGAAAACTATTTTTTAAACACAAGCAAATGAAAAATCACCAAGTTTCATGACACTTATGACAAAATTCTCAGCGTTCCTGCCAGGCCACTCTAAGGATTCATTTCCCCTCCCAAACACTTTCCTGTAGCAACTTTTAAAAAATAAGATGTTTTTTCAGTTCTGTTCAGTAAGGGCTTGATCCTGGAAGCACTTACACTGGTGTGTTAGGCAATAGACATTAGGTTATCATCTATACAGGTTTTACCTGGAGACTTTGGATTGCTTTTGACTCAGAGGCGCCGAGAAAAGCCTGATTTCTCCAACTCAACCAGGGGCACGCTCGGTAACCTAGAAAAATTGTGGCTTCCATGGGTGGCAGGGGTCAGGCACAACAGAAAGGGGGTGGGGCATTGGGACTTTCCTGTTCCCTTTCCAATGTGCCCCCCATGAAGCACCATGACATCACGGGTCCCATAAGGAGTCCTGTGCGGTGCATGGGCCTCTTTCTTGCTTGTAAGTTTGAAAGTAAAAAAGAACAAATGAACTCAGCCCCTTTCAAAGACGGTGCTGGCATGCTCAGGGTTTTTTTTTTACTTTCAAACTTACAAGCCGGGAAGAGGCCACACATCACGTGGGACCCCCTCCAGAAGTAACCCACCCTGATTCCCCCTTAGGTCCCTCACTCCGCTTTAAGCACCCCACCCCTCATTCTTCCAACAATCTCCCCAGCCTCGGAAACACATGAGTATTCTCTGAGGGGTGGCCTGAACACTTGGGACCATTCCATAGACCCTCTGAGAATATTCACCATTCCCCACCACCACCACCACCACTTGGAAAAACCCTGGGGTGACTCTGTGTCCAGTGGGGGCAAAAAACCCCTAACAAACAGCAAGATGGCCACCCACCTTGTGTGGCCTAATTTGGGCAAATGTTTTGTTTGTTAACACCCAGTCATACTGAAAAGCAGGTTACTCTTATGCACTGGCAAAAGTCTTCATGGGAGCGAGGCCTAGCGTAAGATGCTAGTCCAGTGGGATTTGGGCGCTCTCACCTTTGCCAATGCCAGCCAAAATTGTGATCCAACCATCTTGCACGTGTTCGATTCAAAACCCTTACAAAATCTTTTGAGGCAGCTGTGGGAATGAGTGGAATGACAGGGAACAGGGAAGGATGACAAGGAGACGGGGGTGGCGGCGGAGTGGAATGACAAAGGGTGTAAACAGCTGCTCCGGGAGTGCACCCTCGCGTCCACCTGCTTGCAGCCCCACCTGGATCTATTTTAGATGGACCAGGCAGTTGCTCCAGCCCATGGTTTGCCCTGTGGTTCCCCCACTCCCCCTCACACCATAGAGTTGCGGCTGGATTGCCTGATGCTCTAGGCTGGTACCTGCAACTCTATGGTGTTGTCTGGGCAACAGCTGGCTGAAAACAGAGCCGCTGAATGGGGTCCACTGAGCAGATGGACAGCAGGTCTGCCTTGGACTTGTGCCTCATGTTTTGCCAGCACGTTCCGCAGGCGGTGCTCTGGGATATTCCAGAGTGCCACAAGCGAGGCTGGCTTGGAGCAGGCAGTGCCTGCTCTGCTGACACATCTGGCAGAGTGCCTTTAGATGGATGGGCCAGCCTGGGGGTGAAGTGGGCAGTAGTGCCGTTTAAAAGCACTCAAAGGAGAGGAGTGGAACAACCAGGGATTTGTTGGAATTACAAAGAGATAGCTGTGGGTCAGGGCCAGTCTTACCACAGGGCAACTGTTCTGGGCTCCACTATTTTATTTTCTCTCCTTCCAGGGGCCCTGCAGTGGCTCCCATTTTCACCAGATCATGGTGCAGCACTCCCATGTCCTCCCAGAAGGGCCCCAAACCTGACCACCTCTAAGACCCATGGGGGAGGTAGCTCCTGAGTGGTCAGAGCCATGGGGGAGGTGGTGGGGCCACCAGCCACCCTGCTTTTTATCTTCACCCTGGCCCTGCGGTGGGTCATGGGGTGAAATGACACGTGACTGAGTAAACTCTCATGGGGAAGGCAATGGGGAGTGGGTGTTATGGTTTAGATATGAGCAACTAGGGCTGTACAGAGGGCCAAGTATTTGTATTTGCGTCTGTAGTCGTATTTGTGGTTTTAGTACTCATGTTTATTTGTATCCTTGTCCCCCTTCACTGCATTGCCCCCCCCATTGCCACCAATGTGGAAAACACAATGAGTGTCTTTAGACATAACAAAGATCAGGCATCAAAACCCCTAAGCATGAGTTTGGCAGTTGTGTGTAAGCAGCACCATAACAATCCCAACACCAATTTAGCCACCCAGGGCTGGTCCCATGCATGAGCCACATTTGCGGCCGCACATGGCCCCACGGCCAGCAGGGGCCCCGCGCTTGCCTGGTTGGACAGCAGGCTGCAGCCAGATTCTTCCCCAATAAGTTCTTCTCCCTCCCCTTCCTGGCTCCGGTGCCCATCCCTCACCTGCCTCTGCCTCCTAGTAGCACTCCAGCAGCAGCAGCTGCGGGATACCCAATGGACTGGGAGATAAAGTTGTTTGTTTACAAACAACTCCTCCCCATGTGAGTGATGAGAAGGTTGTTACCTTATAAAGAAGGTTCTTTGAGATGGCTTTGAACATTTTCACAACTGGGTTGTGCACGCTCACCCTATTCAAAATATAGACCACATGATGGTCTTGAGCTCCTCTAGTATAAAAAGCACTGACTCTCCCCCTCAGAATGACAGTTCCTTCCAACCCTTCCTAGGAAAATAAGGGGGGAAATTCCATGCGGGGCTGGAAGGGTGGGTGTTGTGAGAATGGTAGGAGCCATCTCAAATAACCTTGTTTACAAGACAGCAACCTTCTGTTCTTCTTCAAATGGCTCCTCACAGGCCATTCTTACATGGCTCCGCTGGGTGGGGGGGTCCGTGGGCACGCTGGTGTGTGGGCAGGGCATGCACACGCATCCTCATTCACCCACACCCATGGAGTAACCGCCGTTTCCCCCGGTTGCTCCATGCATGGGGACGAGTGCGGGGTGAGTAGGGATGCATGTTAGGTGGGTGCGCATGCACCCCTACTCACCATGGTTGCATGCACCACGTCGTTCACATGGGGCTCCCCCACCCACGAACACACAGTTCATGGGTGGGAGAGACCCGTGTAAAAAGGGTCACATTCTCACAACCGTCTTACTCATATTACCTTAGGTAGGAATTTAGGATGTAAATCAATATCTATTCTATCTTGGAAAATAAATCTGCAAATATGGTTCTGAGTTTATTATGGTTGCTATTTCACTAACTCTTCTTAATGAAGTTATTGCTAACAGGAATACTGTCTTTAAACTTGCACCCCATAACCAGTTCATTTGCGCCCCCATATAATCAATTCATGCTACCCCAGGGGCACAAATTAAATGGTTATGGGTGAGGGCAGCATGAATTGATTATATGGGGGTGGGGGGGCACAAATGAACTGGTTATGGGGTGGGGGCAGCATGAACTGATTATAAGGTGGGCCAGGGGCACAAATGAACTGGTTATGGAGTGGGGCAGTGTGAACTGATTATGGGGCACCAGTGAACTGGTTTTATATATATATATGTCTCTTAACTGTTGTATCATTTAACAGTTAAATATAGGGCATGTAATGGTGCTCTGTATGTGGCTTTTTTGGACCTCAGGGCAGCGTTCAATTCAGTGGACCGAGCTGCCCTGTGGGGAAAGCTTCAGGAATCATCGCTAGACAGGTGCCTCTTGGCCCTAATTTATTCGCTATACGAACATTCTAACTTAGTGGTCAAAATAGACCACCAAGGGCACGTTACCCCATCTATATCAACCTCGGTAGGTGTTAGGCAGGGCTGTGTCCTGGCCCCGGCCCTTTTCAATTATTTCATTAATGACATCATACTGGTTATTTTTTATTTTTATTTATTTTTCAGATTTATACCCAGCCCCTCCTGCAACGCAGCTCGGGGCGGCTTCCAACAATAAAACACACTAAAATTCATTTTAAAACAATCAAATATTAAATATAAAATATAAAATATAAAACAGGGCTAGACATAAATAAATAAATAAATAAATAAATAAATGGGTGGGGGACTAAAATCTTCCCTCCCCACCCTCCCTCCCAAGGCCTGGGCAAACAGCCAGGTCTTACAGTTCTGCCGAAATGTTAAAAGGCTTGGGGCCAGGCGAGCTTCCTCCGGAAGGGAGTTCCACAGCCGCGGTCCCACCACCGAGAATGCCCTCTCCATCGTGGCCCCCCGCTTAACACGGGGGACCTCCAGGAGGGCACCCCCGGCAGACCGCAGGAGCCGCTCTGGGGCGCGAAGGGCGAGGCAGTCCCTAAGGTATGAGGGGCCAAGACCGTATAGGGCTTTATAGATCATCACTAGGACCTTGAACTTGGCCTGGCACACTATCGGCAGCCAGTGCAGAGCTCGGAGCACCGGTGTAATGTGCTCCCGGCGACCCGTCCCCGTAAGAAGACGGGCCGCCGCATTCTGCACCAGCTGCAGCCTCCGGGCCAAGAACAAGGGAAGCCCCACGTAGAGCGCGTTACAGTAGTCGAGCCGCGAGGTGACGAAGGCATGGATGAGGGAGGCCAGGTCCGGGCCAGAGACATACGGACGCAGCCTACGTACCAGATAAAGCTGGCGGAAGGCAGCCTTAGCGACTGCCTCCACCTGCCGCTCCAGCCGCAGGTCTGCGTCCAATATGACCCCCAGACTCCGGACCTGCTGAGCTACAGGGGGGCAAACCCCCCCAACCAGGGGGGCCACCACCCCCTTCGCCCTCCCCACCACCATCACCTCCGTCTTATCTGGGTTGAGCTTCAGTCTGCTCCGCCGCATCCAATCCGCCACGGCCTCCAAACATTGGGATAGCACCGAGACAGCAGGGTCTGGGTCAGTAGAAAACGAGAGGTACAGCTGAGTATCATCAGCATACTGGTGACATCGCACCCCGAACCCTCTCACGACCTCCCCCAAGGGCTGCATATAGATGTTAAATAATAATGGAGACAAGATCGATCCCTGCGGAACGCCACACGGTAAGGCGCGGGGGCTCGATGTTTCCTCCCCCAACACCACCCGCTGGCTCCTCCCCGAGAGGAATGAGCGGAACCATTCAAGAACAGTCCCGTCCAGACCCCCCAGGTCACGCAGCCGTCTCAACAGCAGCCCATGGTCCACGGTGTCAAAAGCGGCCGAGAGATCTAGCAGGATGAGAAATGTCGAACATCCTGCATCCATCTCCCGGCGGAGGTCGTCCACCAAGGCCACCAACGCCGTCTCGGTGCCATAGCCGGGGCGGAACCCAGATTGAAAAGGGTCAAGGAGCCCGATGTTATCTAGATGACCCTGGAGCTGGAGCGCCACTGCCCGCTCAATAACCTTCCCTAAAAAGGGAAGGTTAGAGACAGGTCGGTAGCTGGCGAGCGCGTCTACGTCCAACGATGGTTTTTTCAGCAGGGGGCGCACCACAGCCTCTTTAAGGCAAGGCGACAACCTCCCCTGCCGAAGGGACGCATTCACTACCCTCGCCAGCACCGTCCCCAACGTCTCCCCGGAAGCTTTTATTAACCAGGACGGGCACGGATCCAGTTGACAACACGTGGCCCTCACAGACCCCAGGACATCCACCACATCGGCCGGCGTCACTTCCCGAAACTCTCCCCACAAAGATGGACCAGACGGGCCCTCCGCCCCCCCGCGCTCTTCCCCTACTGCCATCAACCCAGCGTCAAAGTCGGTCTGAATCCGAGCAATCTTGTCTGCGAAGTAGGTGACAAACTCCTCACAGCGGGCCCGGGACAAGTCCCCATCCAGGCGGAGGGAGGCCGGACTAACCAGCCCCCGCACCACCCGAAACAGCTCCGCCGGATGCGACTTCGCAGACGCTATGAGGACCGCAAGGAACTCCTTCCTCGCCGTCCTCACAGCCTCAACATAGGACCGCAAATGGGCCCTATGGAGAAGACGATCAGAGTCAGATCGGGTCCGACGCCAGCGTTATGGCAGAGTTTCATTTTTCCCCCCCTAGGTTGGCAGCGCGGCCTACTGGATGTTTGTGTTACACTGATGACATCGCGCTGCTTTCCCAAACACATGTAGGACTTTTTTGGCAACTACGGGCCTTTGTGGATTTTTGTCATGAAAATTCTTTAGCCATTAATTATGAAAAATCAAAGATTGTGGTTTTCTCCTTGAAACATAAAATCCACTCCTGGCGTATTGAGGGGTTTTCTCTTCAGCAGGTGCTAGCTTTTCGGTACCTAGGGGTCCTGTTCCACAGGTCTGGAAGCTGGCAGACCCATGTCAACAGGGCTTTAAGAGCAGTGAAAGGGTCAGTAAAATCTATAGGTGGCCTTTTCTGCAGGCAGGGAAGAAGGGCGGTTCTCCCTGCTCTGCAGGTCTTTAATAGCAAAATCCGGTCCCAACTTCTTTATGGGGCCGAGATATGGGCTCCTTCCTGTGTGGGATTGATTGACAGGGCCCAGTCAGGGTTTCTTCAGAAGCTGTTGGGGGCTCCACGGGGTACCCCAATGGCTGCAATTAGGTTCAAGTTGGGTCAGAAACCCTGGTCACAGGTTGCTATGGAAGCCTCTCTGAAATTTTGGTTCAGAATATATTCCAGCCAGGGGTCACAGCTTCTAGGGGAGCTTGGGAAAGATTCATACGTCAGTCAGTGGTCGGAAAGAATTATGTTACATCTAAGATGGTTGGAGTTTTCCCCAGAATAGTTGCAACATAAACATCCATCCTCGCTTAGAGGCGAGATTTTGACCCGCTTGGAGGATATGGGCCGGCAGACGGAAATTGGTAGATTGGGCCTTTCCCCCCACATTCGAGATTATATGGAGTGGATTCCTGAGATGGGACAGGTAGCAGAATACTTGGTAGTTTCCCTTTCTGGTAGGGCCAAGCAGCGTTTTTGCTGCGCAAGATTTAATGCATTCCCCTCCAGTGTTTATGAAGGTCGGCTTTGTGGCACACCCTATGCTAATAGGATATGTCCGTTTGATAACACAGAAGTAGAGACGGTAGGTCATATCCTTTTTCATTGTCACCTGTATGATACCCTGCATTCTGAATATCTGCAGGCTATAACTGATAAAAATCCGGGCAGATCAGACCATGCGTTGTTGTCTATGACCCTGGGCAGCTCTAAACCTGAGGTTATTAAAAAAATTGCTGCTTACTTAGTGAAGGCTGCTCAGTATAGGATACTCTTTATTGGCCATCTTCCTTTGCCCTCTGATTAAGGTCTTACGGTTCTTTAAATATCTTTTGATAACAAATTAAATAATTGTTTGTTTATTATTACACAATGAAGTTTAATTGATTTTTAGGTATTATTGGTTAGACCCATCACACAGAGTGTTAGGTCTGACCTGGTAAACACACATGAATATGTTTATATTTTTATTAGCTTTTTAAATTGTTTATGTGTAAGATGATATACTTGTACTTCTGTATAAGTTCATATGCTGTGTTGTAAATGTAATAGGTGTGCAATGGCTTCGGTCACGCAGAAATAAATGATTTGATGTCTCTTTTCATGGCATAATATGCTTAATGGACTTGCTGCATTTTGGGTGTCTTGTGTGTTTGATAGCAGCACCTCTGGACCGGTCACACCATGTGCGTGCACAAGGCACAGGCGGCACCGGCAGCAAGAAGCAACAGGCCCTGGAGGCCAGGCTGGCTAAGCTCACCCCCCTCCCCCAGTAAGGCAGCGGACGCAGTCAGTCTCTCCATGCCTGCATCACTGCCCACCCGGCTGCCCTTGCAGTGGAACCACTCCTGGGGAGTGAATTTATTGACGGCTTTAGCTTTCGCCATAGCCCACATATACAGCCTGGGGAGTGGTGATAGAAGCTCAGCTGGGGAGTGGGGGGGAAGCATTGGGAGGCCGTTGTCTATGGCTGCTCAGAGGAGTGGAAAATGGGAATCCTTCCTGTCCAGAGGGAGTAGATTTTATGTAAATTTCACATTTGCATAATTAGGTGGGGACTAATTATTATGTAAATTAGGCCCCGCACCAAAACTTTGCACATGGCCTCACAAACCCTGGGGTCAGCCCTGTGGTCACCTGGTGAACACACAGTGTGAACACCATTGCATCACAAGGAAAATGTGCGTGTTCCAGCTGAACACGCAGCCAACGTTGTGTCTAATGCTATCACGTAGTCTGTTAGCAGGTACAACACGGGGAACGAGGTGGCAGCACTTGCATGCTGAGATCAGGTGGCAAGCAAAACACTGATTTGTCCCAAGATGAGCTGTCTCTCTAAGCAGCACCATGTGGTGAACACAGGGCCAAACCGGTGTTCATATCAAGGTCAAAACACATTCAGACACCCACTGACGTTATGTCTACATACACCCAATGCACATGGGTCATCTTATATTTATATTTATTTATTCATTCATTCATTCATTCATTAAATTTATATGCTTCCCCCTCTTGCTATAAGCATTTCGGGGTGACTAATAACTTTTTAAAATACATAATAAAATAAAATAAAATAAAATACATTAAAAACAACACTAATAACCCTAAAGTTAAAATAACCCAGTACCAAAACCCCTCCCTAGCCCAACCCACCCATCCCATCTCCCTCGATAAAGGCCCAGTGGAACAGCCATGTCTTACACCGTCTACAGAAAGAGGGGAGGTCAGCGGCCAGGCGGATCTCCAATGGGAGGGCGTTCCACAGCCGCAGTGCAGCCACAGAGAACGCCCTCCTCATGGTCAACACCCGGGAAACCCAGGGTACTTCAAGGAGGGCACCCCCAGCCGACCGCAGAGGTCAATCCAGGATCCAGAGGGTGAGGCGGTCCTGCAGGTAGGTGGGGCCCAGGCCGTTTAGGGCTTTAAAGGTCAACACCAACCCCTTTAATTGGGCCCGGAAGACTATTGGCAGCCAGTGCAGAGAGCGGAGTCTTGTGTTTGCGTTTTATTGAAACCCAAATGCACAACCCTATGAAGAAGCAAACATATTTTTGAGACTTCTCACAATCTAGGCTCCCCTAACCAAAGAAAAGCGGGTGGGTGGGGTGGGCTTGCACAACAAGTAATTTCTAATCAAGAGGGAGAATCTGGACATGGCACTACCGCTACGGCCAGCGGACAACATTTTATTAAGTCCATCGGCCGGTGAATTGTCAGCACTTATTTTGGCTTGTAGGCAGTGCAGCTTTCAGCACTATTGATCATGAAATTTTAATATAATGCTTGGAAACGTAGGCTGGTATTTCAAGAACAGCATGGGATTGATTTAGGTTTTAGCAGACCCCCTAGAGACTAGTCCTTCGTATCTGGTGCATTGCCCTTTCCCTGCTCCACACCCAGCGCAGTCCTGCATAAGAAGATGTTCCCCGATCTCCGCTGTCTCGGAATCTATAGCAGAGCCTGCCCTTTTATGCTATTATCCATTACAGAACTTCAGCCTCTCTGAGCAGCTCTCCGCCACTCTATAGATTTATTTTGCTTTTACTTAGTTTGATGCCGCTGCTGCCCTCGTCTTCTATTCTTGGAGCTTTGCTTGACATTGAAAATGGGATGTAATCAAGTTTCTTACAATTAAATGCATCCAAACCCAAAATTAGGATACTTAGCAACCTAAGCTCATAATTAACAGCCGTTTTCCACTCGGTATTTGACAGAACCAACTTTTGATCAAGTCTCCGCATTGAGATGAGTTTCGACGGTGATTGGTCTTTGGAATTGCATCTGCATCTAGAAGTCTGTAAAATAATCTCGCCTGCCCCTCCGCGCTGCAGCTCCATCTGAGGAATGCTGCCTGGCTTTGGTTGTGTTTGTCTCATAATAAGATTGAAACCCTGGTTTGCACATTGATTTTTTTTTTTTTTGCCTCCCCCTCCCATCCCCCAGCATCTTGATTACTGCAATTCCCTGTTAGCTGACCTCTCTTCCTCCACTATATCAGATTGCAATATTTACAGAGATGAGCTGATAGACTCCTGACCCATCTCCGCTCATTGGGACACAACAGCCTCATTCCGAGTTCATTTAGCTGGCTCCATTGTAAATTCTGAACTTCGAGATTCCAGCCCTGGCATAGAGTACACAATCTTTATTTAGGTTCTCAGCCTCCTTTGAGAAATCTGTCAGCTCCATCAGCCCCTTCCTTCTCTGTCCTTCCAATTCTTCCTACTAGAAAATGCATTCCCCCTCTCTGCTTACTAAATTGTGTTCAATTTAGAGAGCTGTCGAAACTGTGGCACGCAGGCTGGGCTTCGCATTACACTGAACCAAGTTGCAAAATTGGTACCAAAGTTCACCCAGTTTTGGTCCCAAGGCACCCCAGAACTGAACTTACAGGAAAGCTATGTGTTTCTTCACGCATGGGACCTGATGAATGATGAGAAAACACTCAGATGGAGAGCTCTCTGTCTACTGTGGGACTAACAAACAGAAAACATTCAATAAAAAAATGCAAGCTCAGGAACTAAGAGGGGCCTAGCAGTGTTACTAGATTTCATTACACATTGCCCTTCTTTTGATTTATTATGCATTTATATAGTGTCATCAATATACCTGGCACTGAACAATCATTAATTACAAACAAGTACCTGTTCCAAGGGGTGTATAATCTAGGAGAGACAAGAGAGGGGAGACAAATGGGAGGGGAACATAGGGAGAGATGAGGAGACATTCACAAAGTTGAGAAGTAGCAAGTGTGTTATTACCCTTGTCCAGGGGTGGCTGGTGGGTCTTGAAGTTGGAGAGGCAGTAAGGCCGGTGGGCAACAGTAGGCGGAGCCAGGACAACAGTAGGTGGAGCCAGGGCAACGGTACGCAGAGCCTGGGCAAAGGTAGGCAGAGCCAGGGCAACGGTAGGTGAAATAACCCAGCAGCAAGGAGTTCCAAGGGTTAATGTTGGATGGACATTACATTACTTAAATCAAGCCATTTCAGTTAGGTTAGGCAGGTTATAATCACCTCCTCTTCCAGGTTTAAAAGCAGGCAGACAACCTTAAACCTCACTTACAAGCAGTTTTAGCAAAGACAGACACACACGCAGCAGAGGTTAAGAACGCTGCTTCAGAAAGAAGGGACATGCTGCATGTATGTTGGAGGGACCCCAATCCCTGCTTCAGAAGTCCCTTCTGAAGCAATATTCTTGCCCTCTGCTGCATGTGTGTGTTGGGGGGGAATTTCAAGGACCATGAATCACCAGACTCACAGTTACATCTCGGGATTTTAAAAGCATCCCATTTCCAGCATTAATGCGAACACACACTTAAAGATCGCCAGACTCACAGCTACATCTCAGGATATTAAAAGCATCCCATTTTCAGCATTGTGAACACACATCTAAAGATCCCANACCCCCAGCCGACCGCAGAGGTCAATCCAGGATCCAGAGGGTGAGGCGGTCCTGCAGGTAGGTGGGGCCCAGGCCGTTTAGGGCTTTAAAGGTCAACACCAACCCCTTTAATTGGGCCCGGAAGACTATTGGCAGCCAGTGCAGAGAGCGGAGTCTTGTGTTTGCGTTTTATTGAAACCCAAATGCACAACCCTATGAAGAAGCAAACATATTTTTGAGACTTCTCACAATCTAGGCTCCCCTAACCAAAGAAAAGCGGGTGGGTGGGGTGGGCTTGCACAACAAGTAATTTCTAATCAAGAGGGAGAATCTGGACATGGCACTACCGCTACGGCCAGCGGACAACATTTTATTAAGTCCATCGGCCGGTGAATTGTCAGCAATTATTTTGGCTTGTAGGCAGTGCAGCTTTCAGCACTATTGATCATGAAATTTTAATATAATGCTTGGAAACGTAGGCTGGTATTTCAAGAACAGCATGGGATTGATTTAGGTTTTAGCAGACCCCCTAGAGACTAGTCCTTCGTATCTGGTGCATTGCCCTTTCCCTGCTCCACACCCAGCGCAGTCCTGCATAAGAAGATGTTCCCCGATCTCCGCTGTCTCGGAATCTATAGCAGAGCCTGCCCTTTTATGCTATTATCAATTACAGAACTTCAGCCTCTCTGAGCAGCTCTCCGCCACTCTATAGATTTATTTTGCTTTTACTTAGTTTGATGCCGCTGCTGCCCTCGTCTTCTATTCTTGGAGCTTTGCTTGACATTGAAAATGGGATGTAATCAAGTTTCTTACAATTAAATGCATCCAAACCCAAAATTAGGATACTTAGCAACCTAAGCTCATAATTAACAGCCGTTTTCCACTCGGTATTTGACAGAACCAACTTTTGATCAAGTCTCCGCATTGAGATGAGTTTCGACGGTGATTGGCCTTTGGAATTGCATCTGCATCTAGAAGTCTGTAAAATAATCTCGCCTGCCCCTCCGCGCTGCAGCTCCATCTGAGGAATGCTGCCTGGCTTTGGTTGTGTTTGTCTCATAATAAGATTGAAACCCTGGTTTGCACATTGATTTTTTTTTTTTTTGCCTCCCCCTCCCATCCCCCAGCATCTTGATTACTGCAATTCCCTGTTAGCTGACCTCTCTTCCTCCACTATATCAGATTGCAATATTTACAGAGATGAGCTGATAGACTCCTGACCCATCTCCGCTCATTGGGACACAACAGCCTCATTCCGAGTTCATTTAGCTGGCTCCATTGTAAATTCTGAACTTCGAGATTCCAGCCCTGGCATAGAGTACACAATCTTTATTTAGGTTCTCAGCCTCCTTTGAGAAATCTGTCAGCTCCATCAGCCCCTTCCTTCTCTGTCCTTCCAATTCTTCCTACTAGAAAATGCATTCCCCCTCTCTGCTTACTAAATTGTGTTCAATTTAGAGAGCTGTCGAAACTGTGGCACGCAGGCTGGGCTTCGCATTACACTGAACCAAGTTGCAAAATTGGTACCAAAGTTCACCCAGTTTTGTTCCCAAGGCACCCCAGAACTGAACTTACAGGAAAGCTATGTGTTTCTTCACGCATGGGACCTGATGAATGATGAGAAAACACTCAGATGGAGAGCTCTCTGTCTACTGTGGGACTAACAAACAGAAAACATTCAATAAAAAAATGCAAGCTCAGGAACTAAGAGGGGCCTAGCAGTGTTACTAGATTTCATTACACATTGCCCTTCTTTTGATTTATTATGCATTTATATAGTGTCATCAATATACCTGGCACTGAACAATCATTAATTACAAACAAGTACCTGTTCCAAGGGGTGTATAATCTAGGAGAGACAAGAGAGGGGAGACAAATGGGAGGGGAACATAGGGAGAGATGAGGAGACATTCACAAAGTTGAGAAGTAGCAAGTGTGTTATTACCCTTGTCCAGGGGTGGCTGGTGGGTCTTGAAGTTGGAGAGGCAGTAAGGCCGGTGGGCAACAGTAGGCGGAGCCAGGACAACAGTAGGTGGAGCCAGGGCAACGGTACGCAGAGCCTGGGCAAAGGTAGGCAGAGCCAGGGCAACGGTAGGTGAAATAACCCAGCAGCAAGGAGTTCCAAGGGTTAATGTTGGATGGACATTACATTACTTAAATCAAGCCATTTCAGTTAGGTTAGGCAGGTTATAATCACCTCCTCTTCCAGGTTTAAAAGCAGGCAGACAACCTTAAACCTCACTTACAAGCAGTTTTAACAAAGACAGACACACACGCAGCAGAGGTTAAGAACGCTGCTTCAGAAAGAAGGGACATGCTGCATGTATGTTGGAGGGACCCCAATCCCTGCTTCAGAAGTCCCTTCTGAAGCAATATTCTTGCCCTCTGCTGCATGTGTGTGTTGGGGGGGAATTTCAAGGACCATGAATCACCAGACTCACAGTTACATCTCGGGATTTTAAAAGCATCCCATTTCCAGCATTAATGCGAACACACACTTAAAGATCGCCAGACTCACAGCTACATCTCAGGATATTAAAAGCATCCCATTTTCAGCATTGTGAACACACATCTAAAGATCCCACCCTCGGGGGGTGGGAGCAGCATGGGGGGACCCTCGGGGGTGGGGACCATCAGGGGTGGGAGGGAGCAGGGTGGGAGGGACCCTCGGGGGTGGGAGCAGAGTGGGGGGACCCTCAGGGGGTGGGGGCCCTTGGGGGTAGGGGGACCCTTGGGGTGTGGGTGTAGGGTGGGGGAAGGGTGGGGGGACCCTTGGGGGTTGGGGGACCCTCGGGGGTGGGAGCAGGGTGGGGAGACGCTCATGGAGTGGGACCAGTGTAGGGACAGGGTAGGGGGACCCTCGGGGGGGTGGGACCAGGGTGGGGGGAGGGATCACTTACCTGGCTGCTGCTCTGGCGGTCCCCGGCGGCCCGAGCTGCAGGCAGAGGTGGAGTCCTCCGGAGCCAGGATGCGCGGGCAATTTAAAATCTATAAAAAAAGTTCCCTGCCTTGCCGCTCCCCCCCCTGCTGCTCTGAGCGGCAGATGGGGGGGGGGGGAGAGGCAAGGCAGGGTCCAGGAAGTGGCTGAGGTTGGCGGTGCGCTGTTGAGAGCGCGTCACCAGCCTTAGCCTGTCTGACTCCATGTGCCCATTAGGCGCAATGGAAGGCTAGCCTCTCCCTCCACAGCACGTCCTATATGTGCTGTGGACTAGGGGCTCAGCCACCAAAACCGCATTTTCAATAGAAAACGCGGTTTAGGCAGCTGAGCAGCTCAGCCTTTTTGTCCCTTCCGGGACCAACTCTCAGAGTGGCTCCTGGAAGGGAGATAGACACTGACAGCAGCAGCAGCCTCTGAGAGGTTGCTGCTGCTGTCAGTGTGGCAATGCGGTTTTTTTAAAAAACGGTGGCCCCAGGGGTCCCCCCATGGCGCTAGAGGGGCAGTGTCCCAAACGTCCTGGGGGTAGCCGCCACTGTCCTTGTCTTCTGTGTTGGGGTGGATTCCTACTAGGGATGGGACTCAAGGGGGAATTTCGGTTTCAGTTATTCATGTTTTTTGATCTAATTTCAGGTTTTTGGGTGGTGGTGGTTTGTACTGACCACCTCCCCGCCATTTTTTCTCATTGGCTTCAATTGCTTTTCTCTCATTTAAGACAATGAGAAGAAACAGGAGGGAAAATCCATGTAAAAAACCCAAAATGTTGGAACCGAAATTCAACCACAATTTCGTTTTTTCAGTCTTAAAACCAAAATGGCAATTTTCAGACCGTTTTGGTTCTATCTATAACCGAAATTCTCACCGCTCGTTCCTACCCTGGCTGCACATCTCCTACAAAAGCTTGCAAGTTAGTAGCTCTCAAACTTTGCCCTTTTAGAACAGTGTCACCTACACACAGGTAAACAATAGCCCCAAAGGAAAGTTGATTACCATTATCCATTTTTTCCCTATGTGACCAAAAACGCCCTGGGCTCACAGCAAGTAACAAAACAACATTGGGTAAAACCACTTAATATACATCATAATAACAACAATTTCATAATTAATTAATTTATACCCCATCTAGAGCTGAAATGGGTACCTGATTTGTTACTTGTGGGTAATACCCACATTTTTTGGGTAGTGTTCCGCTGTTTGGGTCCTCAAAAAACCTGAAATTTTGGTTATCCATTTTTCAAAGCACCCAACATTACCCCCAAACTGAACTAATATCCCCTCCCTGTGAAATCTGTGCTGAAATCAGGACAAAATGGGTATTTTGTGATACAAGTTTGTTGGTATTTTGACATTTTGGTAATTTTTGGGTACCTGACCCAAAACCGGCTCCGGTACTGAAAAGTGCAATAGGTGCAACCAGGCACACACAGAAACAGGCACCCCATCGACTCTGAGGTGCTCGACTCGACCTGCCGGTGTTTGGGCACCAATTGGTGTCCGATGGCGACCCGATGGGTTATGCGGGTGCACTCACCTGGCGGCGGCTGTTCCTCCTGGCGGCGGCGGCTGCTGCTCGTCTGAACCAGGCTCTTCCCACTTGGCTTTTCTGAGTGGGGGAGGAATAAGGGGACCTCTCCAAGTTCACCAAGCCCCAGCTTCCAGCCTTCTCTTAATGACTGTGATGGAGTATTGGGTGGAGGGAGGAGGATTAAGTGGTTTTCATGTATGTGGGGCCCAGGATGTTTAAGGCTGCTGTGATATGCACTACTGTTGTATTGCTATGTTGAACTACAGCGGCCTGAGGTCTAGGAAAAGAGTTTTTTATTTTTTTATTTTTAGGAGCCTAAAGGCAGGTTGCTAGCAGCATGCTGTTTTCAAAAGTGGACAGTGGGTGTTTTTACACACACATTTCTCCTGCATGTTTGCTGTTGCAGCCTGAACTTTCTGTGTCTCTAAATCACTCACCCAGATCTTAAACATCCGGCTCTTTGAACTTCTGCACAGAACTTCTCCCAGAACTTTTATGTGTAAAATGTTCTCCTAGTAAAAGTTCTCCTGGGTTAGGGAGGGGTAGGGGGTGATTTTTTTTTTTTATTTTGGAATTTTTATTGTATCTGTTTTAATTCGTTTTTAACATGTTGTTAGCCGCCCTGAGAAGCTTTTAGCAGGAGGGGGAGGCATAAATTTTTTTATGAATAAATAAATAAATAATAAACTGCTTTGCTTCAGGCAGCTGTGGTCACTTGGTTTCCATGGCAGCCCCTCATGTCTACACCAGTGGCGACTTTAGGCTGCCTCGGGGCAGTGTTTGTGTGAAGAATGCATCCAGAACTTAGGCTGCTGTGGCGGAGGTGGCGGCAGAGGGAGAGGTGAGGGAAGACGCGGCAGCGCAGAGAAGTCGGCTGACAGGAAAAGAGCCGGTGCAAATGGGGATCTGCCGCGACTTCTCTGGCACGTGTCAGGGCAGGATTTTGCACCCTGTCATGCACGAGAGAAGCAGCAGATCCCTGTTCACACCGGCTCTTTTCCTGTCAGCTGGCTCCTCTATGCTGCCACGTCTTCCCTCGCCCCTCCCTCTGCTGCCACTGCCGCCGCAGATGGGAATGCAGGCTTACTTGTGGACTTGTAAACCCAGAAGACTGAAAGACCAGCACTTTAAGGTGTGCATAAAAATGCCCAGTGACTGTTCCCAATGAGAAGAGAGAGATACTGGTACACATGACTGCGAGCTCAGACTGTAAAACTGGTTCCAAACTGGAGGGGAGTGGCATTATACTTGTTCCAAGTCTAGCCTGCTATTTATTGGGGTATATATTAGTGGAGATGTAGTTAAGAGTGTGATCTTCAATACAGTGAGAAGTTTATAGACTGGAGTCTAAGCACAAATCTGCTAAATGTATGGGATGTACAAGGAAACCACCTCCAAGTTAGGAATCAGTCAAAGACCTTTTTATTTGGCCATTTTTTGGGTGGGTGGGATATTTACTTATTTAATGTTTTATCCCACCCTCCCTTCAAAAAGGCTCAGGGCGGCTTACAAAACAAAATATAAAACATAACATATAAAAACATATATAAAACATATAAAAGATAGAAAACATTAAAATATAAACACACCCGCCCAAAAAAATCCTCAAACAAACCCTGGTGCACAGGTTAAAGTGGGATCCTTAACTTACAATGTCCATGCTTTTTTGAGTATGGTTGAATTTGAATGAGCCTTAATGCCTCTCTTAAACCAATAGTTTTTTGGATCCTATACTTTACTGTTATTATTTGCATAATAGTAGTGCATAGGGGCTCTAGCTCAAATTAGGACCACGTTGTGCTAGATGCTGTACGGATACACTTAGTAGGCAGGATTGGCTGGACTTATGGTGCATTCAATCCTCTTGATCCTTGAATTAACCTCATGTAATCCACTCAGATCCTTCCATTGGTTCTAGCGTTCTAGGTTGGAACGCCTTCCATTGACTCGCAGTTCTAGGGCACCTTAGCAACTAGTCTCAGGGGTGGAGAAGAGGACTCTCCTTTAGAGAGGGCCTCCCCAGAGGTCTCCTAGCCTGTCTCCTCTCCAGAGACAGTCCCTGGGGTGCCAGTCCTGCTCTCCTCCCCACAGGCAATCTCCGAGAGGCTGGTCCTCCTCCCCACACACTGTGATCTAGTGGAAAGAAACGAGCTTGTGATCTACCTCTTGGCCACCCCTGTGGTAACTAGGTATGAATAATGCGGAGTTGGATTAATCTCTAACTGCCTGACACGAGCCGCTACGGATTAATCCGCACTTCATCTATTCAAGTGTTGCAGACACCCCATCCCTGGGGTGCTGGCCACAAAATGGCCACCGGGGTTGATTTGCGCAGGTGCAAAATGGCCCCTGCCCTTAACCAAAATGGCAGCAATGTAATTTTGGCTGCCACCATTTTGGTTAAGGGTGGTGGCCCTTTTGTGCAGGAGCAAAACAGCCCTAATGACCATTTTGCACATGGACGCTGCCGAGCAGGGAGTTCGATAGTGCACCGTAGTGAGGGGACCTTCTGGGAGGCACCCCCACCCTGGAATCGGCAGGCCAGTGGAGTTTCAGTCAGCTCTTCCAACATTGGTAAGTACATGCCAGGGTCCTGGTGGGTAAGGGGAGGGGGAATAGGTCCCTGAGGGATGGGAGTGGGAGGGTTCAGACTCAGGCCACTTTCAGACATGCCCCCCACATGCATATTTGGGCTGCCGGGGGGGGGGGGGAGAGAAATGTGCAGCCCAAATATGCGCGGGGATCGGCCAGTGTGGAAGCCCCCCCCGCACAACTTTGCTGGCAGAGACGCACAGGAATGCAGAGCAGGAAATTGAGCTCTGCATCCCTGCACGTCCCTGCTGGCAAAGCCACGCGCGCGTGGGGTAGGGGAACACACTTTCCAGACTGGCTGATCCCCGTGCATATTCGGGATGTGCATTCCGTGGCCTCAGACCAGTTGCCCATTGATTTCAATGGGAAAACGTATAGTGCCCATACTTTTTGTAGCATGGTTGAATTTGAACGAGGGAGCTGCAAATTGCCATAAGGGATCTTCAAATTGCAGCTCCAAATCCCCAATGACTCCGAATCCGCAATTTAATCCAAATAGTCATCCCTAGTAGTAAGAGATAGCTCTTCCTCCAGAGACCTTGAAAAAGATGGGAGGGGACCCACGAACAGAAAGAATAAATGTCTTACCTAAAGGCACGTAGGAGGTCAGTGGCAGAGACAGCGAAAACGCCCCCAAACCAGTGCCTGAGTGTCTGTGCCATCTTTGTCTCTCTCCCATTTGCTCCTTTGAAATGTCACCTTTAGAAGCGACACTAAAAGAACATACAAGAGGCTTACAGTAACGCAGATCAAGAGCTGGGACCTCCAAATCAATAAAGACGTGGACACAGCCTTGCGTACTAAACAGGATGGCTCAGTGGCAGCGCCTTCTGAACCGCAGTATGTAAAGCAATGGATTTGTAGGGGGAAAATAACTTCCATGAACTTGAAGTGACTCTCACCTCCTCAGCCTTTTGCATGCATCCCCAATTAATCTGCTTAAAGCCCCAGATTTAAGTAGCAGTTCACAGCTGCAGTAAATTGATTTACCCCAACCACGGTGGAGGCTGCTGACCAAAACAGTTTTTTAATTTACTCCATGCGGCCTGCAATGACTCTGTTAGCCACTGCCTCTCTCATTTGGACATTTGCCCAAATTTTGTACAAAGCGGGGAAATAAAATAAA
Organism: Sphenodon punctatus; assembly: GCA_003113815.1. Lineage (NCBI taxonomy): Eukaryota > Metazoa > Chordata > Lepidosauria > Sphenodontia > Sphenodontidae > Sphenodon > Sphenodon punctatus. The sequence goes on from QEPC01001301.1 coordinate 1,299,698, forward strand.
ATAAAAAATCCGATGTGTCAGAAATATGGTGATTTGGAAGAGTGTCCCCTGCTGTGGATCCTCACTAACTCACATTAATGGTTGCATAAGCTTCTGTGAATGATTAGAAGTTGCAAATTAATGGGGAGGCGATGAAAGCTCCGCTCACAAACAAGGGCAGTGCATCACAAGCTGTCCTTTGCTCCTTTGTGTTGACAATCCTCGCTTAAATTATTTAGAGCAATTTTTCACAGTGCAGCATGAGTCCGCGCAATGTAGTCCATCTTGTAAACGTGAGGAAGGAGACCTCACGACGGCATTCTGCTATTAAATCTTGGCGGAGAAGTGGGGGAGATGCCGGTGGGAATAATTCCTCGCATTAATGATTTGGCTTGAGGATTATGCAGTGTGCAAACTTGGGGAGTTTGATATGCAAACGAGGGACAGAGGATCCAGTGCTGGCCTTCAGCAAGGATGATAGCCCAGGCCCCGTAGTCAGAGGGGACCGATTAGGGAGGCCAGTCCTGGTAGCCTTGTTCTGAGGCCCCAGGATGGGGTATTTTTGTGGGGTCCTCTCCACACGTAACTCTCATTCCGGGGTGGTTGTTTCCTGTGGGGTCCTGCCATCCCTTCCTCTCCTCATGTTCAGTAAAGTATCAATCCTTGAATCCCCCCTGCCAGAGGAATGTGTGTGTGTGTGTGTGTGTGTGTGTGAGAGAGAGAGAGAGAGAGAGAGAGAGCGCTTGTGCTTGCATGCATGTGAGAGTTTGTGCTCGCACACACGTGTGTGTGTGAGAGAGAGAGAGAGAGAGAGAGAGAGCGCTTGTGCTTGCATGCATGTGAGAGTTTGTGCTCGCACACACGTGTGTGTGTGAGAGAGAGAGAGAGAGAGAGAGAGAGCGCTTGTGCTTGCATGCATGTGAGAGTTTGTGCTCGCACACACGTGTGTGTGTGAGAGAGAGAGAGAGAGAGAGAGAGAGCGCTTGTGCTTGCATGCATGTGAGAGTTTGTGCTCGCACACACGTGTGTGTGTGAGAGAGAGAGAGAGAGAGAGAGAGAGCGCTTGTGCTTGCATGCATGTGAGAGTTTGTGCTCGCACACACGTGTGTGTGTGAGAGAGAGAGAGAGAGAGAGAGAGAGCGCTTGTGCTTGCATGCATGTGAGAGTTTGTGCTCGCACACACGTGTGTGTGTGAGAGAGAGAGAGAGAGAGAGAGAGAGCGCTTGTGCTTGCATGCATGTGAGAGTTTGTGCTCGCACACACGTGTGTGTGTGAGAGAGAGAGAGAGAGAGAGAGAGAACTTGTGCTTGCATGCATGTGAGAGAGTTTGTGCTCATGTGTGTGTGAGAGCTTGTGCTCGCGTGTGTGTGTGTGTGAGAGAGAGAGAGAGAGAGAGAGAGAGAGGCCCATCTAGGATAGGCCCATGGTTGCCATGAACTCACGCTCCACCCCGACAAGGCCAGTGCCGGTGTGAATGTTGAGATCCCCCAGGACCACAGTCCTCTGGGAGTGCAACACCACACCCGACACCAGCTCCGCTAGAGCAGAGAGGGATGCTTCTGGGCAGGAGGGAGCATGGTACACCAGCAGCACCCCAATTCTGTCTGTGGCCACCTCAAACACAAGGTAAAGGGCCTCGATCCCTGGGATTAACTGCACCGGATACCTCCTAGCAGTCCAAGACTCCTTAAAAATCATAGCTACACCCCCCCAGCCCCCAATATGCCAAGGCGGGGCTGGTGTTGCATGGATTACCCCACTGGAACAGGGTCTGCCAAAGTCGGACCTGCCTCACCGTCCAGCCAGGTCTCCGTGAAACACATGAGGTCTGAAGTCTGATCCAGGATCATATCCTGGATCTCTGATGTTTTATTGACAACAGACCGCGCATTCAACAGCAGCACTGGCCCAAGGGGCCTTAGACCTTGTTCCATCCCCCCACCTGAGGGGGGCACTGGGGACAGGCACCAAACACCTCGGTCCCTGGGCCATGCCATTCAATTGCCCCCCAGGACCATATCTCCCCCACCCTACAATGACCCCTATGGCTGCCCCCCCCATCCGCTCCAACCCAGTCCAAGCCATAGGCTGCTGCAACCAGATCCCGGGAGAAACCATCCCCCCTCCCTCCTCAACCCCCAAAGAACCATCCCCCCCCAGGCCCCACCACGTACTGCTACCAAGTGGTCCCTTCCAAGATCAGGGAGCCCAGTCCAGGACCCACCCCTCTCCCTAACTCAATTCTAATTTCCCTCAGGGGTTGAAAACCCAGCTCCCAGAGTCATTTCTCAACCCCCCAGATGTCTCCTACCTCCCAACCACCAACCCCTTCCAATTAAAAAAAAACCCTCTGCCTCTGGTACTGGGAGAAGGGAGTAAGGATGTAGATATGTCTCCGGTCACCGCCACCACAACTGCCTACAAATGACCTACCAATGGGTCTTTGCCCACTGGGCAGCAGCACCCTCTTATGGTAGTTACCTGGGATGTGGGGCAAAGCAGAAACACAGATGTAGGAGGGGTCCAAGCAACCCAGAGATGGAGAGGGCCTTCATAAAGACAGAGCTGGTAGGTTGATCGAGGATTGCTGGTGGATGGCACCCAAAGGGGTGAGGTAGGATAGTTAGCAGATGGCAGGCCTAGAGGATGGTGACCGGCGGGAGCTCCAGGTATACTCACGGTTGGTTGGAGAATGGCAGGTATGGAGGATGGTGTCCTGGAGACAAGGATTCTGAAGGTAATTCAGGCAAGGTAGAGCCCCATGGAGGTCTGGAACTTGGAGGGGAAGTGAGAGCAAGATGCAGCCATAGCTGGGTGCAGGTTCTACAGATGTGGCCAAGTCAACGCTCAGACTGAGCTGAGGTGTGTTCCGATGACAAGCCTTAGGGAGACTGACTCTGGACCTCCTTTATGGGAAGCTTAGGTGCTTAAGCCTCTCCCCATGGATTCAAGAAGGACTCCAGTTGGCTGCAGCCATAGCACATGGCCCCATGCTGGTGGTAACTGTGTGCTGGGAGTTGATGGATCAGGGATGGTGTTCTCCCATCAAGTGCTATCTGTGGTTCAGTGCTGGTGTGGCTGGAGGACAGAGCCCTTTACTTATGCTGTGAGATGTGCTGTGGCTGGCGTATAGCCGGCAGGAAGGTGAAAATATCCAGTAACATTCTCACCAAAAATTGATATTTGCATGTACACTTTTTTATTTTTTGAAATTTTCAGTTGTTCAGGTATTTGGTTGTTCAGCTTCTTTGTTTTGACTACTGTGCAAAATACCAGAAATGATGTAACCAAATTGTCAGGATCTCAGCCTTGAGGCAACAGTGCCGAGGGGCTGATGTTGGGGGCCAGGTCACAGCGAATGAACTACCCATCTCAGATCTAGTCAGAACCAGCCTCCACCCAGTCTCACCGAGTGGCTCTCAGTTGTCTCAGGAGAAGGCACAAGGAAAGTTGGAGTACAAACTTATAATAGGATAACCTCCCTTCCAAAGTTTCTTACCTGCAAACAGAGACTTGAATCCACAATCAAATTAGAGCAGAAAGGAGAAATGCATTGGATATTCACAAATATTCACATTTTCAGATAGCCCTCCGAATATCTGAACCATGTTCACAGATGAAACCAATAGTCATCTGCCCATTCTGTATCGGTGATTTGATTTAATTTGGTATTTTGGTTACTTCATTGTGGCTACTGCACATGTACAATATTATTTATTATTATTATAGATTTATATCCCACCCTGTCCTAAAATTGGCTCAGAGTGGCTTACAATAATAAAAAAAACAGTCACAATATCAGTCCATATAAAACAAAACCCCAGTCCTCCCTATGATCAACCAACTACTCCCCACCTGCCCACCCACCCACCCCTCCTCTGTCTCATCCACAGGAGTTAGGGATTGGCGAACGCGGTTCGGAAGTTCAGAGTTCGGACCGAACTCTGTCTGTTCGGTCGACCAAAATGAACTTCTGAACCGAACTCGAATTTAAAACCGAACCGAATTTCCGAATTCCGTTCTGTTCGCCCATCCCTAGTGGCAACACACACCAAAAAAAACCCTGGTTTTGAATGGCCGAACTTGGTTCGGAAGTTCAGAATTCGACCGAACTTGGTCTGTTCGGTCGACCGAACTGAACTTCTGAACTGAACTCGAATTTCAAACTGAACCAAACTGAATTTCCGAACTTGAGTTTTAACCCAAACTGAACCGAATTTCTGAACTCTGTTCTGTTCGCCCATCCCTAACAGGAGTCCCCATATCTCCAGGCCAAGCTCCCTCCTCTCACAGACGTGCCATGACTTACTGCCAGTACTTCGCACCTCACTCGCTCCTCCAGGAAAGAGAATCTAGCCTTCCCACCCACACCTGTAGTCTACGAAAGCAGTTGAGAGCTGAAACAAATAGTTAATTTTCTAGGGATGTGCGAACGTGGTTTGGAAGTTTGGAGTTCGGCCCAAACTCGGCCTGTTTGGACAACCAAACTGAACTTCAGAACCAAACGCTGAAACTTCCAAATGGTTCAGAAAAGTTCAGATGAGTTCAGGGGCAGGAAAAACATGACTTTGGGTGTGAAAAACGCACCTGGAAGGGGGAGGTAGCTGAGGAGCAGACTTCCTGGCACCAGGGGTGGACACCAGGGGTGGTTTCAGGGCCAAAAATACCGATACCAAAAAAATTTCGGTTTGGGTTTTTGTATTGATAGCACTATTTTTGGATGTTCAGCCGAGTTTGGCTGAACTGAACTCCGCTGAACCAAACAGCCGAAGCCGAACTCAGGATTCAACCGAACAACCGAACGGCATTCTGTTTGTTGGAAATACATTCCTTAGTTACATCTCCCCATGGCACCTCATCCTGTTTGTTTGCTAGAAACAGCAGGAGTAGACAGTCAGATCAGGGAACCCTTCCCCCATCCAATTTGTTCTACTCCTGCTAGGACCTGATTGGTTAATCTCCTCTCCTCAGGATGTTTCTTATCTCTTTGTGCCTGAGAGATATTCAGAGAGCTTCTTACTTCCCTCCTGAACACACCTAGTCTTAAGACTTAATGTAGATGTAGGCCTTTCCTATCTTAAATGTATTTCTTAATAAAGCTACTTAATCTTAAGTATGCTTCCTGCCTGCTTATTGATGATTAGCTACTCACACTCCTCTGTAAACTCTGCATTGGGCAAATCAATGCAATGATCTCACAGTCCTTGCATTCCAACACTGTTCGCCCATCCCTATAATTTTCCATTCTCCAACTAATCTTCAGTATGTGGATATCTATTTCAATGCTGCCAAATTATCCAGTTATAAAAAATCAGCTGGGAAGGGGTGGGGGTGGCATGGGATGGCAAACAGGGGGTGGGGAGAGCAAGCAGCAGGAGCTGTAGTGAACCGGTGCACTGCATACAAGTTCCTGGAGTCTAGCAGATGACTTGACCCCAGAACCTTCCTTGTTTAATGTAAAGCTGAACGGAATAGTGGATTTGGCATTTACAAATTGTATTCACATTTCTGGATAGCTGTCCAAATTTTTGAAAAACATTTGCAACCTAACTGCAAGAGCTATAAGCTTGATTTTAGAAAAAAAACAAAAGCTGAGATTCTTAGGGAAAGCATGTAAAATCATGAGACTTGCAATAAATTAACAAGAGTGGAGCTGAAATGTCTATCTAATTTGGTACCCTTGGGGAATACCCACATTTTCAAGTACGATTTTGTATATTCGATGGGCTACCTGATCACCGATCGAGTACCCGGATACCCCCCAAAAAAACCTGGTAATTTCTGTTACTGATTTACTAGTATCCAATTACTGGTCACAACTGGATACCGATTGGTACCCAATATTTTCAAGTCAATTCCATTACCAAAAATTCTACAGGTCTGCCCAGTTTTGCAGGTACTCTTTTCAGCTCTACTTCTAAGTAAATAATCTGATGTTCAAAAGTGATCAGTATCATTCTGTTATAATTATGTGACTTACATTTACCCTTCCCTCATAATTAACTCTTGGGGCTGGCAGGAAACCTCTCCCCCTGCCTTAGTGCATTCTTTCCCTAGAGGAAACAAAAGGAGTACTTTGCTTTCTGCTGGTCTGCAAAACTGGAATGGAATGGATCCCAGTGTCCCTTTTGCCTGTGGACTCTTACCTAGCATCAAATCACCGGCTTCTTCAATTTAAAGTACCTTTAAATTTTAATGAAGAAAAATGCAATTTTTGAGGTTACCCAAGTGAAATGAGCTGCTGAAGGTGCTCCAAAACAATTTTTGTAACCCTGATGATATCCTATTAACTGGCTGGCCAAAAAATCACAACTATATATAGTTTTTCAAGCTCTCATTTTAAAGGGCTGATGGTTAGTAGAAGATGAGTCAGTTATAGAGATGAAAGGAATATCCGACAGGAACATGTTAGCCGCTGGATTTAGCTGCTTCAGCCGAAAGCTACGAGCTCAGGTATATGGCCTGCTCTGTGGGTGGATATTGTTTGGTTCGATTTATTAATCATTCAGTGTGTGTCATTCATGTTTAGTTCAGCGTCCATTTGGTCATTTGTCAGGTTTCGTTCAGTTGTCCATTTGATCTGAGTCATTTTGGTTTGGTTGAGGTATGTTGTTCGACCCGGGTGGATTCAGCTGAGTTATGATTTTTTGTCTGGGATGTTCAGTTGTTTGTTCCTTTGTTCATATTTGTCCAAAAGCTATGCACGCATCTCCAACCAAACTCCAAACTGAACTCCTTACAAACTGGTCCAAACACAAACTGAACACACCCTCATTGGATTGAATCCCATCACCCTGAACCCAATGTCACTTCTATGCACATTCCGAATAACTAGTCACATTCATAGAAAGACAGAGAAATGTACTGACTAGAAATGAAATGAATAATAAATATCGTATTTGCAGCTATTTCATATTCGCCAGTTGGGTTGGTGACTGAATGTCCAAATCAGAGCAGAGGTCCAATCCAAACCAAATATTCCACCTGAACAACCCAAAACCAAATTGATCCACATCTGAACTGGATTGGATCTCCACTCTGATTCAGACATTCAACCACCAATCCAACTGGGAGAAATAACCAAGAATACAATATTCAATATTCATTTCATTTCTAGCCAGTATATTCTCTGTCTTTGCATGAATGAGACTAATTATTTCTTATTTGATACTTATCTATGGATATCACTGAAATGAAGTGGTCATTCACAAATTGATGGGAATTCTCATCATTTCAGAAAGTTTGCCAAATCTTTGTATGAATTTTGGTGCTGAAAATGAGTTTTGCCCATTTGCCAGGTTTTTTTCCCCAGTATTTCTTCCGGTTGTCACCTGGGGATGGGCCAGAGCTGGAAACAGCTCAAGGGAAGGGCCAGAGAAGGAGAGAACAAGTGTGGGAAGGGGTAAGAGTCAAGGGAAAGGGAGACCTCTCATCCACTCTTCAGTTTGGAAGGCTCTACAGGGAAAGCCCAAATCTTAAGAGAGTACAGCTCATCACAGAGGTTTTAGGGAAGATCTGAAGGGAATACTAGAGATGGGAGTGAACACAGAAGATAAGGACCAAGGAGCTAGGGACTCAGTGCCCAAGGCAGCAAGGGGAACTAAGGAGCAAGGAACTAAGCATATAAGGAGTTAAGAACCAGAGGGGCTAGATGTCGGGGAGGCAGGAACCACAAAGAAAGACTCAAGGAAACATGGATGTAGGAGTCTGGGACAGAGGAGCAAACTGGGGAGAAGAAAATGGTAGATTAAGCAAGTGAGGGTAGTTGTTCCACCCAACTTCCTGATGGCACCAGTATGCCCTATGTACTAGCTGGTACCCAATCAAGAAGTTGGGAGGCAGACCTGGAGCAAATGAGAAACAGATGGGAACAGGCACGGAGTGGCAAGGACTGAGGGGATCCAGGAGGAGAATTGGGGGAGGGAGGAGAGACTGGGCTGAAGACAAGCCTGGGCAGTGGCAGCACTGCAAACCCTTTCAAGACCCGGAGGCCTTACACCGGCACAATGCTGTCGCCTTTCGACACCTTTGTCGCTTTCACCACATCCAGTTGAGAGCTGACGAAAATGCCAACAAAGTACTGAAAGCATCAAAAGTTGTTCCAAAACAAGAATTCAAACAAATCATCACCAAACCCGGTAAGTTTCTGCATCATTTGAGAATTGGCCGTTTTCTGTGAAAATGGTGTTCGTCATGCTAAGCTGTTTCAACTCTGCTTGACAGCTGGCTAAATGGCAAACACAAAGCAATACACCATGGATGCAATCCTAGGGGCTGCTTACGCCGGCCCCTACATGTGTCGGAGGCAATGAACGTGCGGGTTCAGGAGCAACAAGCCACGTGGGGCAACAGCGAGCCCCCTCTGAAGCCTAGAGCTAAGTTAGCTGCACTGGTTCCCCTGATGTTTTTCTCTATGATGGCACAACTAACAATAGCATTAGCAGTTCCTGCACTGTCACCGATTCCTCTTATAATTGGATCCACGGTATGAGCCAGGAGAGAGGTCACAGTCTCAGCAGGGGAAGAGTTACTTTGCTTGTGACAACACTCCAGGGTTTTATTGTTATGCAGTGATATTAAGACCAAGGTATGTGGCTATTCGGTGCCTTTCAAGGACATTTTGTCTATGCCTGGATGAATATTCAAAAGGGATCCTTGCTTCCCTTCATTTTTATTTGAGGGCTGGTTCTGCAAATTTAGCTAGATCCTGGAATCCATAACGTTTGGTAATAACTGTCTACATTTCAGTATCCGTGTTCAAATTTTTCTATGCAGCATGCAAAATTGGAGTCAGCCATGAATTTAGATGGCACTGGAGAGTGCTGAAATTATTTACATCGGGTAAAGGGAAGCATTTCCTTCTCAGAAGCCACTAGTACAAGCTCTGATTGCCATGTAGAAGTCAAGGACAGGGGTACTTAAGGCCCCTGGATCTGTGCCCCTATCCTTATGTGCATGCCCTCATCTCTGCTTCCTTCTCCTGAGTTCAGCCTTTTTGGTGTTGAAGGGAAGGGACTGGATCCAGGGGCCAAATAAAAATTAGCTGAGGGCTGCATTTCTTGACCTGATAAAATCACTATAGAAATGAAGTAGCTGTGCAGTGGTTCACAGAATTTACCACATTGGGGTGCAATCCTGCTGCTAGTTTACAACGGCAGCAGGCACACGATATCACCGGCTGGCATGAGCTCACCGGCTGGCATGAGCACCCTCTAGGTGCAGCAATCCACGAGGGGAACGGCGTGCCCCTTCCAATCTGACCCCCCTCCCCCCACACACACAAACACACACCCCCACAACCTGGGGGATGGAGTAAGAACCGTGCCTGCTCCATCCCCTGAGCTGTGGAGTGTGTGGGCTCGGGGGCTCACTTCAGAGGGGGCGCACTGTTGAACCCGCGTGTTCATTGCCTCCGACACAAGTAGGGGGGTGGTGTAAGCAGCCCCTAGGATTGCATCCATAGTGTATTGCATTGTGTTTGCCATTTAGCCAGCTGTCAAACAGCTGCTTCCACTGCCTCTCTTAGGTCTCTTTAAAGTCCTAGCCTTGGACACCCGTAATCCTCTTTTTATAAACTGCAAATTTTGCCACTTCTCTGCTTTATCCCTTCATCCAGTTGATTGACAGATACATTAAGCAACCCTGGTCCTCACACTGCCTTGCTGCTAACCTTTTGCCATGATAAAGTAACTCAGAGACATGATGAGAAAAGGTCTCCCCATCAAGAATGGTAGTACAAACAGGAATAGGGAATTTGGTCCAGAAAAAAACTGACTGAGCACCATCCTACACGTGCTCCCTTAGTCACTGGGGAAAAACTTGGGTGGTTTTTCAGGAGGGGAATGCTGGATCTGCCCCTGACACAAAGAAACCCCATTTCTGATGTATAGATGCCCACCCCATGACCCAGAAGTCCCCAACAACAAAGAAATCATTAGGGATGGACGAACGCGGTTCGGAAGATCGGAGTTCAGACCGAACTCAACCAGTTCGGTTGGCCAAACCAAACTTCCGAACCGAACTCAATTTTTGAACCGAATTTCCGAAGTCGGTTCTATTCACCCAACCCTATAAGATAATATTCCATTTAGTTCAATGGGGTTTGAATTTCCAAACTCTGTTCAAAGTTCAGACCGAACTCATAGTTTGGTCTACCAAACCAAACTTCCGAACCGAACTCAATTTTCGAACTGAACCGAATTTCCAAATTCGGTTCTGTTCGCCCATCCCTAAAAATCATTTGAAAATTAAACTAAGAGATGCCTGAAAAGGTAACAGAAGCTTATTGTTGTGGATGGGTTTTCAGACTAGAGTTTGCATATTCTCCATTTACTCCAGGGGTGAGGAAACTTTTCCCTCCTGGAGGCCACTTTGAAAATTAGTACAAGTTTCTAGGGCAACAGAGAAGTTGGGGGTGGAGGTGCTAAGAGGTGCACCTAGGTAGAGGAAAATCCAAATAATGGAACCGTGCCATGGATCTATCCCCTATTCTTATGTGCATGCTCTCATCTCTTCTCTCTTCCCTGAGCCAAGTTTATTAGTTTTTGGAGGTGGAAACTGGATCCAGGGGCCCGATCCACGTACTGGAAAGGGACTACATAAAAACTAGCCGTGGGCCACACTCAGCCCCAGGGCCTGAGGTTCTCCACCCCTGGTCTATTCCATTTGCAGAGTTTCTCTCAATAGGGAGAGACACCCCATACATGTCTGCTGAAAGTGCCTGAAAGTTCCTGGGAGGAAGAGGGGGGGAGTCCCAGGAAGGCAGCTTCCCCTCACCCAAAAGCCTTGCCCTGCAAATTAAATAAACCTAGCTAAAGTTGAGTCAATTCAATAATCCGAAATTCTGGTTCTTTTCCAGTATTGGTTGTATCGGATCTTTTGCATTGATTTTTGTATCAGATTTTTAACATTGCGGTTTGTCCCCATTGACTTCAGTGGGAAAACTGCAATGTTAAAAATCCAATACAAAAATCAGTGCAAAAGATCCAATACAACCGATACCAAAACGAGAACCAAAATACTTGAGAACTGAAACCGAAAGTAACTGAAACCAAAATTTTGCCCAGAGTCCCATCTCTAGCAATTTCTCCTCATGTCCTCTCACTTCCACTAAACTCTTCAGGAAGCATAAGAGCTGCCAGAAGCTCTTTAGGATACACAAGTTAGGGGGCACATGAGCTTTAATTCCCCCCCAAAATAAATCTGCAGAGGATGTATCCATCTGTCCCTGCAGCCCCTGTTCTCCCTCACTCTTCTCCTGCTCCCACCTGTAATTGTGCACATGCTCTTAATTGCTAACATGCTGAGGAACAGTCTTCCCACCTTGGCTTGGACCAGTTTAGCTTTACAGGACTTTAATGAGCCAACTATCCAGGGTTCACACACAGTGCTTATACCACTCCCCAGTAATTGCAGTTAGGGATGTGCGAACAGAACCAAGTTCAGAAATTCAGTTCGGTTCGAAAATTGAGTTCGGTTCGAAAGTTCAGTTCAGTTGACTGAACTATTTGAGTTCGGTCGAATTCCGAACCGAGTTCGTACATTAAAAACTGGGTTTTTTGGCCTTCTGAATTGGTTCGGATTCGACCAAACAGTTGGGTCAAATTAGAGTTCGGTTCGAAAGTTCAGTTCGGTCGACTGAACTATTCAAGTTCAGTCCGAACTCCGAACTTTCGAACGGCGTTCGCACATCCCTAATTGCAGTTGCACATTCCACCATTTAGGCACCATGCCCATGACATGTTTTAGATTAGTTTAAGATGGATGTCACACCGGATGTTAAACAACACAATAACCAACAAATTCACCCACCACCCATGGCACTGGTTCAGAGAATGTGGAGCCCAGCCCACCATGTGGGCTAAGGCTGGTTTATTTCCGATTTCTGGGCCCTCAGAAAATGTTCTGAGTTCTGACAGAGGACCCAGTCCTTGGAAATCCTCGCAAGTACTTGGATCACCTATTTGGTGCAGCCCTAATAATTTCCCATCAATCTAATCACTTTTTGGCATTTTTTTTTGCATTCTTCATCATTTTTTGTCATTTCTGTTAATTTTTGTCACTTTTTGGGACATTTATGACAGTTTCACGGGAGCAGTTTTCCAGCACTTTAATGGCAATTTCTGGCACTTCACCGGCACTTAGCCAACGCATTTGCATCTCCACAGCTCACAGGGGTGCCCATGGGGCTTGGAATCAGTTCTGTAGCAGCTCTGTTCAATTCACCAAAAAGAACATCAAGTGGGGAAAACAGCAGAAAAGTCGGCAAGCTTCCATGTTGCATGAATGAAGGTGAATGACCGGTTTCCGATGGAAACAGCGTTCACCACTACATGTCATTTCAGTTCTAGCTCTGGGCAGGGCTCTATCCTGATCCTGGCTTTTTACCTCCTTCTTGGCAACATGTCTGCAACCAGGGCATCAATTCTGGCCAGCTTGGTTTCTTGCCATGGACCGCCAGGCTCATGGAGCTTGCTTTATAATGATAGAAGAAATGGGCCATGACTAACAGGCTCCCCACCTCCCTTAAAGGGGCTGCTGCCTATCTTGTCACAATGGACCAGCTGCATGTATAACCAGCCCACCTTTTCCAGCCTCAGAGGAAAGGAGCAGCCTAGTCCTCAAAGTGGTCCTCTGGCCCAAGCCTAGTGGGTGTAGCCTGGCATTAGTCATTTTGTGTACGAACCAACTGGAGATAAACCAAAGCAAGGCAGCTAGTGTAGACCTACTGAACCAGAAAGCAATCAAATCCCCTAATACTAAGCTCCATTACTCTCTGCACAAGGAAATCAGTTCCTAGTTACATGAAAACAAGGGTGAGGAACACCAATGGTAAGATTTCCAGATGCACCTAAAGTGATGTAGGAGCACAATGTCATGAGGACACTGAAGTCCATGGGTACTTTCAGGAGCAGGCCCAGAATCCACAGAAGTGCAAAACAAAAGGACAGACACAGAGAGCGGGTACTCTGCTCATGGGCAGGGACACGGGAGTCCAGAGCAGGGGCGACCAGAATTACGGTGCATGTGAGCCTGAGCCCCTTGATCCAAGCATCAATCTCAGATGATCGACAAGGATTGTGCGTGCTGGCTCTGGTGTTCCAGGCTGAGACCCTTCCTTCTGCCTCCCAGCTCTAGGGCATCTCAGCAATTAGTCTCAGGAGTGGGGAGGACCATTTCCCTTTAGAGAGAGCCTTCCCTGCTGCACTGGAGGAGTTCTACTAGCCAGTCTTCTCCTGGAGACACTCCCTGGGGAACATGTCCTACTCTCTTCCACAGAGACGATCTCAGAGGATGGTTTCCGTCCCAACACCGTGATCGACTGAAGACTAGCTTGTGATCTACCAGTTGATCACACTCTACATTTTGGTCTTCTCTGGTCCAAAGCAAGAATAACAAATTCAAGTCAGGGCAAGAGGAACTTGTGGTTTGTGTGGTTTACATGCAAACCATAAACATTAGGCTTGTTGGCTTCCTTAGGCCATTTTTAAATGAGGTGCAGCCACCCAGGTCCACCCATCCCACACACATCCAAACGCCGGTTTGAAGGCGGAGGGGGAAGGTATGCAGTTCCCGTGACCCAGGCATTATCCACGCATGGCCACTTATGGAGCATCAGAGAAAAATCCAATCTGCTCCGGTCAGGTGAAGGCTAAAGTGCGTGGGTAGGGGTGCACACGCATCCCTAGCCCATCTGAATCCCTCCCCATGTGGGTAGGCGGTCCGCAGCCATCCCACTTCGCGCATGTGAACTCCCTCTCTAACTGGGCTCATTTAAAAATGGCCTTAGGGCAAAGAAACACCTCTCCTGGACTTACCGAGAGATCTGCGTTCGTAGGCATAGTTTGCTTCGTAGATCCGAGAGAGAAATGCTGCTTTTGTAAGTTCTTATTGCATGTCCATTTGGGGTAGAGCTGAAACGGGAACCTGATTCAGTACCCGAGGGCAATCCCCACATTTTCAGGCACAGTTTTGGATATCCGAATCAGAACCAGAATACCAGACCAGTCAGCTGGACATCAATACCTGGAAAGATGCGACAGCAGATTACAAAGTAGTCAAATAAGAGCTCGGTCCTGGTCCCTGTACTGTTCAACATCTTTATTAATGAGCTGGATGAAGGAGTAGAGGGAATGCTTATCAAATTTGCAGATGGCACAAAACTGTAAGCGATAGCTAAAACCTTGGAAGACAGAAACAAGATTCAAAATGATCTTGACAGAATGGAAAGCTGGACCCAAACTAGCAAAATGAAATTCAACAGAGACAAATATAAACTTCTGTATCTAGGTAAGAAAAATCAAATGCACAAGCATAGGATGGGTGATACCTGCTTGGCAGCAGTCCATGTGAAAAGAATCTTGGGGTTGTAGTTGCTCACAATTTGAACATAAGTCAGCAGTGTGATGCAGCTGCTAAAAAGGCTAATGCAGTTTTAGGTTGCATAAACAGAAGCATAGTGTCCAGGCCACAAGAAGTCAGAGTTCCACTCTATTCTGCTCTGGTCAGGCCTCATCTGGAGTAGGACTGTAGCGGAATGTCGCAGCAGTAGCTATCTCCACCGGAAACAGCATTTCCGCAATTAATGGCAGGGCGTGGCAGAGACTTTCATTCCACTAGTTTCATTCCGCTACTTCCGCAGTTCCGCTAATTTCATTCCTCTACTTCCACAGGCTTCGCAAAATAGTGGAAACATGCAATTTTCGCTACTTCTGCCATTCCGCCAGCGCCACAAAATAGCGGAACAGTGGTTTTCCAACAGTTTCCGCAATTTTTCCGCAATTCTGCAATTTTCAGAATGCTGGCGGAATTAGCGGAATGTCGACAGAAAAGCCGCGGTGTGGCGCAGGCAATTCCGAAATGGCGGAATGGAATCGCGGCATGGTAACAGCTGCTGCCACATCAGCCCTAATCTGGAGTACTGTGTCCAGTTCTGGGCAGCACATTTTAGGAAGGACATTGACTAACTGGAACGGGTTCAGAGGAGAGCGACAAAGATGGTCAGGGGGTCTGGAAACCAAGTTCTATGAGGAAAGCTTGAAGGAGCTGGGTATGTTTACCCTGGAGAAGAGAAGACTAAGGGGAGAGATGATAGCCATCTTCAAATATCTGAAGGGCTGTCACTCAGAAGATGGAACCGACTTGTTCTCTGCTGCTCCTGAGTGCAAGACTAGAACTAATGGGTTCAAATTACAAGAAAACAGATTTCGCCGAAACACTAGGAAGAACTTCCTAACAGTAAGAGCTGTTTGACAGTGGAACAGACTGCCATGGGGCTCTCCTTCACTGGAGGTTTCCAAACAGAGGCTGGACGGCCGTCTGTCAGGGGTGCCGTAGGTGCAGATTTCCTGCACTGAGCAGGGGGTTGGACTAGATGGCCTCCGAAGTAGCTATTATTCTACCAAGTGAGTATTTGAAAAACTGAAACTTCAGTTACCACTTTTCAAGTTCCTAAAATGACGTCCCTTCAAACTGAAATAATCTCTCCACAAATCCCCAAACATTCTCTTTGAAATCATTTGCCGGGTATACCCATTGTGGGGAGTCCCTTGTTTCAGGTAGACCCATGTTTCAGCTCTAGTGCTGCAGGGGCTTTTCTTTTTCATTATTAGAAAAGCAGACTCCAAGGAACAAGCTCTGGACATATTTCAGCTCTTGTGGCAGCCTGAGATGGGATCAGGAGAGGATGCAGTGATTTCCATTTGGTAGGCTACGAATAACAAGCTGATCCAAGAAGCATCTCAGCCAAACTTTCCTCCCTGTAATTACCATTCTCATTTGGAAACAATAAAAGGTGATTTCCCCTGATGAAATGAAGCACGGTGTTGATGCCTCTTTGAAGAACCATTCAGATTCAATAACACTGTATAATTTTCAGTAATAACCATCTAAACATACATGTGTAATTTACTTAAACCCTCAGCAGATTCCAGGCGCTCATGCTTAGCCACTGAAAGGGCACAGACTAGACTTTGTATTAAATAATGCTTTTATTCCAGTGGATGATGTTGGCCTGCTCAACAGACAGAATTCTTCTCATACGTACCAGTTCTGCTGTCATTTCTTTCCTGAGACCGTGACTAGCTAGCACTTGTGGGTGAGGTACTGAGCCTTTAACCGGCAACCTTTGGGGGGTGGGGAGGTCAGGATAGTAACTGGCTCCACAGCACCACTGCCATACTTTGGATTAGGCCTCATGGTGGGAATGGGATTGGCTATCTGTGGGCTGTTCTTCTCTCCCAGAAGCTTGGGTGATTGAGGAGTCAGTCTCAGGACCGGCCTTCGTATTTGTGGGGCCCAGGGCAAAGATAAAATGTGGGGTCCCTGGGGCAACTTCTGAAGTGCCCTGAAAGTGTCATGTTTGGACCCCTACTGAGAGGGAATGGCATCCTCGCAACCTGTCCTGGTGAAAATACAGGCCACTTCAAGGCTCTCAGAAAGAGTGGGGGAAGCTGACGACTGTAGTAAGACCGGCCCTGGTCAAACCGGTACCATTGACTTTTCCCTTCAGGTAACTACATAAGGGGATCAAGCTGCCCAAAGGCGGCAGCATCAGGCAGTGGCCGAAAGATGTCTCTAAAGGACGCTAGCTGTTTGGGGGCTGTTTGTGGACTGTGTGGCCATGACCATGGAGCTCTGCTCTCCTGCAAGAGTTGCCATCTCATTGCTGCTCCTTTTAGCCTCCCTCATAATACTGTCATGGTTTTTTGCATGCTATTCTTTATGGTGATATGCCATGTGTAAGGAGAGTGGGAGAGATGGGTATGTGTGTATGTGGGTAGTTTGAGAAGACTTCTTTGGGTTGAGGGACCGAGAATTAGGAGGGGGCAACTTGAATATCTTCTTACTTTAAGCTATGAACCTTCTTTAAGGGGGATAGAGGTGTGCAACAGGTGCCCATGTCATTTTTGCTTTTGTTATTGAAATCTGTCATTTTTGTTTTCATAAATATAAAAGTGTTGTTTTCGTTTTTGCTTTTGTTTTCATTTTCCATTGGTTTCAATGTAAAACACATTTTCAGTTGTAACGTTTATGTTTTTCACTATATTTGGCTGGAACTTACAGTGCCTGCACCACCTATGTATGGCATTATGCGTACCAAAATCCCAAAGGATTGAATAAAGGAATCCAATTTTAGAAGCAGTTGAATTATTTTATTTTGTAAAAATCTTTATATACATGCTCAGGTGTAACTTTGGTTCCTCACATTTAGTGTAAATGAAACTTGGCAGATTTATATCCCTTCCCATATTTACTATTTCTGCCAATTTTTAGAAGGCTTGAATAAAGGGTCCTGGTGGTATAAGAAATTAACTTATAAATGTATACCCGACTGTAACAAATGTACAATCCAGCCAGTGCACATGAAATTTGGCATGGCTGTACATCACACATTCCCAATCATTTCTGCCAAATAACAGAAAGATGTGATAAAGTGTCCCAATTTTATAAGCCTACACAGAATATGCAGAGAAGGGGCCTATGCCAGGGATTCTCTTACGTGTCACTATGGTATAAGATCGGTTGGTGATGCCAATTGGTCATAAGAAATTTCAACCAACTATCCTCATTCTGTGCTGTGACCATCTCTCCCCCTCTTATTACTGGGAAGTCAGATGCATCTGTTTAGGAAAGAGCCAATAGAGATTCTCTGATGTTCTCTGTCACTGTGCTTCAGGATGTGATTGTGATGATAATTGGCCAGCCTGGATGTGTGAACTATGGCTCTTGATTTCTGGGATGCTATCCCCAAAGTCCCAGTTATGTCCCTCCTATGCCCGCCTCAGGGCTGCCCCCTATGTCTGCCTTGAAGCCACTACCAATTGGTCCTGTAAAGCTAGAAGCATGCAGTAACTGGCCAGTGAATGTGTCTGTCAGTCTTTTGGGTTGCTCCACATCCTCCCTCCTACAGTCTCTCTCCCTCTGCCATGCAGGGTGCCTGCCTCTGACTGACACTGAATGTGCTGCTGTTTATCTGAATAATGGTCTTCAAGGGGAAAACTTCAATTGCTTATAGAATTGGGTCCTTTATCAAATTGTCCTGTAGTTTGGCAGAGATGACAGGAAAGGTATGAGACACATTCCTTACAAATAACTTGTAAACAGCATGGAAGATAAACATGTTGCAGCTGGAAAAGTATTTTCAGGTTAATGTCTTATACCATCAGTACTCTTTATCCAATCTTTCTGACAATTGGCAGGAGTGTTAAGCGTATGGAGGGACATAATATTCACTGGTCTCATGCAAAGTGGATGCAAGATAAAGAAGTTGTAGCCATGAATGTGTATGAAGCTTTTATTTAAATTACAAAATTCAGTGCTTTTAAAATCGGTTTCCTTTAACTAATCATTTTGTAATTCAGTACACAAAGTGCCCTCCATTAGGGGTACATGCTCCCCATATTTCATCATAATTGTATAAGAAACAAAAAAGATAGAGCTGAAAATACGATTTTCAGTTTCTTCCCATTATTTAAAAAACAAAGTGTTGTTTTCATTTCTATTTTCATTATTATTATTTTTTGTTTTCATTTTTGCAATAATGATAATGAAAAAGACAATTTTCATTATCGTTATTGTAACAACAAAAATGACATGCACACCCCTAGGGGATCCTAGGCTGGGTGTAGCGCTGAAGCGAGAGTGATTGTTCTTGTACCCTCGGGGAAATACCGACCTTTGGGGAGCGCTTGCCTCTGTTCATCGGTATTTCCTGTCTATCCATTGAATCCATGCTCCGGCCGTTGATGAGATCGGCGTCTGTGATTGTCTGCCATTTTCCAGTGTTTTTCTGAAACTTTCAGTAATTTTTCATTAGTTAGTTTCTAGTATTTTCATCAGTTTCCAGTATTTTACAACAGTTTCTGGCATCAGATTGCAGAAAACAAGGGCTAGCCCTTGAAATACACCAATCAAAAGATAGTTTACAAGGAGCTCAAACTGGTGATCATACACAAGCAGACATTTACTTATTTCTTTTTTATTTTATTTTCAAGCATTTTTAACCTGACCATCCTGCCACAGGCAGCTCTGGGCGGTGCACAATTTCAAACATTAACAACATTAAAAACAAAGGGAGGAATAAACAACAAAGGGAGGAATAAAAAATCCTCACCCACCCACCACCCTAACCCATTCCCCCCACCCTACCCATCCTTCCCACAAAAGCCTGGCGAAACGAGGGGAGATCCGGGGCCAAACGGGCCTCCACCAGCAGGGAGTTCCACAGTCGTGGGGCAGCCACCGAGAAGGCCCTCCCCAACATGGCCCCCCAGCAGACTCGGGGGACCTCCAGGAGAGCACCCCCCGATGACCACAGGGGCCGATCCAGAACCCGGGGGGGGGGGGTGAGGTGGTCCCACAAATAGGTTGGGTCGAGGTCATTTAGGGCTTTATAGGCAAGCACCAACACCTTGAATCGGGCATGGAAGACTACAGGCAGCCAGCGCAGAGACAGAAGAACTGGTGTAATATGTTCCCGGCGGCCCAATCCCACCAGGAGACGGGCCAATGTGTTCTGCACCAGCTGCAGTCTCTGTACCATCACTAAAGGTAGCCCCATGTAGAGCTCGTTACAGTAGTCAAGCCTCGAGGTGATGAAGGCATGGTTGACGGTAGCCAGGACATAAGCAGCATGTATGTAAAGTTACCCAGGGTGTGGCTGTTCCTGCCTAGGAAGAATGACTAGAACTACCGAACAATGGCAATTACCAAATGGGAACTAGCAAAAATAGTTAAAAAAAGCCGCTAAGCTTTTCATTGGGTGAGCACAGGAGAATGGTCTGTTGCTGACAGAAACCACTTTTGCTGCAATTGCTCAGTTCAGCACTAGCTGGAGGTTGTAGCTAATCATGCCTTTAACAAACTCCCTTCCTAGCACAAGAATTTTCCGCACCCAATCATCACAACTAAAAGCTTTACAAGAGGGGTAAACTGGTGAAGGGATGTGTGGGGAGTGGAGTGCAGAGCGGGCAGAATTAAGGTTGCAGTCCATGGGCTGTGGGTTACAGGATTTATAGTAATGATCAGGTGTGTTCCTGTGGCTCAAGAGGGCAGTTGCTGTGTTGGCTCCAAATGTAAGAGATCTCCCTCCCCTCTCTCCCCTCTATATTCCCATCTAGGAACTTTGCTCCTCTGCAACTACCCTTACCCATCCCAGAGTCGTCTTCTCCCTCATCATCCTCATCCCTTCTCTCATACTGCCCTCTATTCTGGGAACTCACTCCCTGGTTGTTGTATAAGCACTGTTTCCCCCTTGCCCCCATTGTCATTCAAATTCCACCAGAAAATCCACTTCTTCTATCAAGCTTTCCCTAGCTTCTCACTCCCACAGATTGCTCACTGATCGTTCTCCTGATGCTGTCTTATCCTTGAGGGCCCCTCCTCCTCTTTTAACACTGGCCGCGTACTTGCACACATTACAGAATGCGCTATTATAATAACTTGAGATAATACCCCGTATACTAATTCTGAATTTTTTGTAATGTGTGAATACACCATTCTCCTTCTATGCTGCAAGATCTTGGGTCATTGTAAAAGCCACATATGGTGGTTCTTGCAATGACCCAAGATCTAGCAACATAAAAAGTAGTGGTGAAACAAAGACTTTGGTAAATTTCAGAACCTGCCAAAGATCACATACTTCGGATCGGAACTTCTAGGTTCCGAAAAACCAAAGTGAAAGGCCGATCTTTGGAAACTTCGGAAGCCACTATGCGCAGAGCTGGGCTTGACTCTTCTATCTTCTAGAAATTAACATTTTTGGAAGGAGAGGGGTATGGTAGGTGACAATTGAGTCATGGGGTAAGGCAGATCATGGCAAGTTTTGAATTGATTGACTGGCCAAGCTGGGTGGCAAGTTTTAATTAGCTTGCTGCATGTTGCAGTCTTGCAGGACAAAAAACAAAGGTACCTGCACACACAGCCATTTTACATTCTTCTTGGTGAATTTGGCTGCATGCTACACTGCTGCTAATCTGCAAGTCATTGGCTGGAGTGTGTGTGCCCGCATGGCATGGCATGGTCCGCCTGTCCATAGGACCAATGTTGGGAGATGGGGGTTACATTTCTTTTCCATGCCATGCTTTTAAAAAAAAAAAAATATTTAAAATTGGGTGCCACATTGCTGCTAACGGCACCATGAGGCAGAGGGCTCTCTCTGCCTGGCTTTCCCCTTCTCTTGTCTGTTCAGGTTGTGCCACAGTACCCATGCCATGATTGTTTTTTAAAAATTCAGATAAGAGGGTTCCGTGTGTGTGTGTGTGTGTGTGTGTGTGTGTGTGTGTGTGTGTGTGTGTGTGTGTGTGTGTGTGTGTGAGTGAGAGAGAGAGAGAGAATGAATGAATGAGAATGGTTTGTTCTTGTGGGTGTTATATATTTTTCCTGGTGGCTTTTATTATTTATTTATTATTCAAATTTATATGCTGCCCCCTCCTGCTGTAAGCATCTCAGGGTGGCTAACATTTTAAAAAACATAACTAAAATACAATTAAAACAACATAAAATCCCCAGATTAAAACAACTCAAACCCTCCCATACCAAACCTGACCCCCGCTCACTACCCGTCTCCCCACCCCCACCCACTCCCTTCCCAAAAGGCCTGGACAAACAGCCAGGTCTTACCTGCCTGGCGGAAGGCCAGCATACTCAGGGACAACTGAGCTTCCTCCAGGAGGGAGAGCCACAGCCACGGTGCAGCCACCAAGAACGCCCTCTCCATTGTGCCCCCCTCTGGCTAACCCGGGGTGCCTCCAAGAAGGCGCCCCCGGCAGACTGCAAGGATTGCCCCAGGACCTGAGGAGTGAGGCGGTCTCTCAGATAGGAGGGGCCCAAGCTGTGTAGGGTTTGAAAGGTTAAAACCAGTCCCCTGAATCAGGCTCAGAATGCTATAGGCAACCAGTGCAGAGCTCGGAGCATGGGTGTTATGTGCTCCCATCCCTGTCAAAAGACGGGCCGCCGCATTCTGCACCAGTTGCAGCTTCCAAACCGTCAACAGGGGCAGCGCCACGTAGAGCGCATTGCAGAAATCCATCTTCGAGGTGATGAACGCATAGATGAGGGTGGCCAGGTCGAAATCTGAAACATATGGTCGGAGCCTCCGCACAAGATGGAACTGGTGAAAGGCTCCCTTCACTACTGCCTCTACCTGGCAATCCAGCCAAAGTCTGGGGTCCAACAGGACTCCCAAGCTCCGGGGAGCCAGCAGGGGGTGTACCCCCTCAATGAGAGGTGCCATCACCACAGCCGCCTGACACACCAACATCACCTCCGTCTTATCGGGATTCAGCCACAGTCTGCTCTGCTGCATCCAGACAGCCACAGCCTCAAGGCACTGGGAAAGCACCGAGACTGCAGGGACTGGGTCAGTTGAAAATGGGAGGTATAGCTGGGTGTCATCAGCCTATTTTATTTATTTATTTCTGTACATTTATTGGCTGCCCCCTCATGCTCGGGGCGGCTCACAACAAATAAAACAACAGTAAAACTCATAAAACATCATAAAATACATAGATAAAAAAGAATAATTCCCCCCAAAATTTACTATATACCCCTCACCCCCAAATCCCCCCAACCTATCCTCCCCTCCCACCCTCCCCTCCAAAGGCCTGGATAAACAGCCAGGTCTTACAGGCTCGACGAAAAGCCATCAGACCCGGGGCCAGGCGAGCTTCCTCCGTGAGGGAGTTCCAGAGTTGCGGCCCAGCCACTGAGAACGCCCTCTCCATTGTGGCCCCCCATTTAACATGTGGGACCTCCAAGAAGGTGCCCCCGACAGACCGGAGGGGTTGCCCTGAGGCACGGAGGGCGAGGTGGTTCCCAAGGTATGAGGGGCCCAGACCGTGTAGGGCTTTATACATCAACATCAACACCTTGAATCTGGCTCAGTACGCTATAGGCAGCCAGTGCAGAGTGCGGGGCACAGGTGTTATGTGCTCCCGCCGCCTCGTCCCTGTGAGGAGACAGGCCACCGCATTCTGCACCAGCTGCAGCCTCCGGACCAGAACCAAGGGAAGCCCCACGTAGAGTGCATTGCAGTAGTCTAGCCTCAAGGTGATGAAGGCATGAATAAGAATGGCCAGGTTGGGCCCGGAAATGTATGGGCGCAGCCTCCATGCTATACAGATGGCGGAAGGCGGATTTAGCCACCGCCTCCACCTGCCGATCCAGACGGAGGCCCGGATCCAACACCACCCCCAGACTCCGAACCTGTTGGGCTACAGGAGGGCAACCCACCCACCCCACCAGAGGAGCTGGCACCCCCCTCACCCTACCCACCACCATCACCTCCATTTTTTCAGGATTGAGCTTCAGTCTGCTCTACCATATCCAATCCGCCATGGCCTCCAGACATTGGGAAAGCAACGAGACGGCAGGGCCTGGGTCCGTTGAAAATGATTGGTACAGCTGAGTATAATCTTTTTTTTTTAGTTATCCTAACCTTGTTTTAAATTGTTTATATTATTATGATTGTTTTATATTTATATTATTGTATTTTTTACTCTTTTAAAATTGTTAGCCGCCCCGAGCTGTTTTTACAGGAGGGGCGGGGTATAAATTGATTTTAATTTTTTTAAAAAAAATATTGGTGACATCACACCCTGAACCCTCTCACAATCTCCCCCAGGGCCTGTATATACACATTAAACAAAAGCGGAGACAAAATGGAACCCTGTGGAACGCCACAGGTCAAGTCCCGGGAGCTCGATGTTTCAGCTCCCAGAACCACCCGCTGGCCCCAAGAGGAATGAGCGGAACCACCCAAGGACAGTCCTGTCCAGACCCCCCAGGTCTCGCAGCCATCTCAGCAGCAGCCCATGGTCCATGGTATCAAAAGCGGCCAAGAGATCTAACAGGATCAAGAATGTAGAACATCCTGCATCCATCTCCCGGCGGAGATCGTCCACCATCGCCATCTCAGTACCATAGCTGGGGTGGAACCCAGACTGAAAAGGGTCAAGGAAACTGATACTGTCCAGATGCGCCTGGAGCTGAAGAGCCACTGCCCATTCAATAACCTTCCCTAAAAAGGGAAGATTAGAGACAGGATGGTAACTGGCGAGTGCGTCCACATCCAGTGGCTTCTTCACCAGGGGGCGCACCACAGCCTCCTTGAGACTGGGCGACAACCTTCCCTGCCGAAGGGATGCGTTCACCACCCTCGCCAGAACTGACCCCTGTGTCTCCCTGGAGGCTTTCACCAACCAGGACGGACATGGATCTAGTTTACAACTTGTGGCTTGAACAGACCCCAAGACATCCACTGCATTGGCTGGCGTCACTTCCTGAAACTCCTCCCAGAAAGATCGACTAGACGGTGCCTCCATAACCTCATGCTCTTCACCTACTGCATCCAACCTGGTGTCAAAATTACTCTGGATCTGAGCGATCTTGTCTGCAAAGTAGATGACAAACTCCTCACAGCGGGCCTGGGACAAGTCCCTGTCCAGGCGGATGGAGGCCAGACTGACCAGCCCCTGAACCACCCGGAACAGCTCCGCTGGATACGACTTTGCAGATCCTATGAGGGCAGCAAAGAATTCCTTCTTTGCTGTCCTCACAGCCTCAACATATGACCGCAAATGGGTCCTATGGAGAAATCGGTCAGATTCAGAGCGAGTCCAACGCCTGTGTCGCTCTAGTCTCCTGCCTACCTGCTTCATACACTGCAGCCACTCGGTAAACCAAGGGGCCCTGCGGTGATGAAATGGAGGCAAGGGACATCTCGGGGCCGCCCTGTCGATGGCCTTCCCCAGCAAGGTGTTCCAATGCTGTACCAGCACATCGACAGAGTGGCCATCGGGGTCCAGGGTTAACTCCCTCAGAGCCTCCTGGAACTGTTGCGGTTCCATCAGCCTCCGAGGGCGGACCAACCTAACTGGTCCATTCCCCTTCTGGAGGGGGTGCTCTGAGAGGCTGGCCTGTAGGAGATAATGGTCCGTCCATGACAAGGGCGTGAACCTCACATCCCCCACTAATGGATCACCCGCTTCAAGGCCAGAACAGAAGACCAGGTCAAGGATATGTCCCCCCACATGAGTCGGGCAGTTGACCACTTGGGACAAGTCCATGGTTTCCATGGCGACCATGAACTCCGGCTCCACTCCTACAAGGCCGGCATCGACATGAGTGTTGAAGTCCCCAAGGACCAAGGTCCTGGGGGAGTTCAACACTACCTCCAAGACCAGCTCTGCTAGAGTGACAAGTGATGCTGCCGGACAGGAAGGGGCCCGGTATACCAGCAACACCCCAAGCTTGTCCCCAGCCAAATCAAACACCACATGGAGGGCCTCCACACCTGGAATCTCCTGGACTGGATATCTCCTAACTGGCCAGTCCTCCCTAAAAATGATAGCTACACCTTCTCCCCCCCTCCCCCCCATGCGAGGCTGGTGCTGCACAGCATACCCAGCCGGCATGAGGTCCGCCAGAAGTGGTCCAGCCCCCTCGTCCAGCCAGGTTTCCGTGATGTATGCAAGGTCTGCTGCCCCGTCCAGGATAAGATCGCGAATAACTGGGGCCTTGTTGACTACAGACCTTGCGTTCAACAGCATCAGTCCTTTACAGGTGGACCCTGACCCATTCTCATCCTTGGTAGGGGGGTGACCCTCCTAACCTCCACCAGGTACCTTGGTCCCCTGGGAGGGTGTCACCTGCCCCCTCAGACCATAACGTCCTTGCCCCAGGACCACCCCTATAGCCGCTCCCTCCCCCCCATCTACTACATCCTGACCCCAACCTCTGGGCTACCCGCCCTGCCTCCGGACCCCATATCCCCCCTGCCTCACACACCCCCGCCTCCAATTGCTTCACCTGCTGCCACCAGGAATCGGCACCAGAGACCTCACTCCTATTTTCTCCCCCCTCATCCCACCTTCCCCCCTCTTTCAGCCAGTCCTCATACTGCCACCAGAGGATGTCATCACCCCTACACCCCCCGCCACTGAAAGCCGGGTACATCCTCCCACTTACTACCACCAAATAAACCCTTCACCTGCCCATTCCTATGCTGCCACCATGGGTCTGTGCCAGGGACAACTGCCCCCTCCCCCCATCCCTTTCCCTCACTTTCCCCCCCCTCCCCAAGTTAAATTACGTGAACAAGAAAAGTGTGTCTGAAATGGGGTGGAGGCCTGGGACTGCCCATCCATGAGTCTTCAAGTACTTGTTACTGCCCGTCTCCATTGCTGGAACACAGCACAGATCGAGCTCGCCAAAACAAGGATTTGCAATGCATATATTCATGTAGCAGAAAACATCCATCCTGTAGAGCTGAAACGAGAGTCCACAAAAAACAGATATACCTGTTGAAATTGAGGTACTTACCCTGACCTGGTAACATTAGGTGCTAATTGGTACTTGATTAGTGCTTGATGATCCACCTGATGTACCAATTTGCAGCTTTGGTTTTGCATCCCAATTTTCCAACTTCTGTTACTGATTTTCTGACTTCCGAAACTGTTTTGTTTTTTTAAAAACTTTCCTGTCCCAGTTCTTGTACTGATTTACCAGTTTACCGATTGGCAAAATCACAGCAATTGGTAATGCGGTAATGGTAAAACTTGGAATTTTGGGATAACTGGGTTCCTGATTGGTCCTCAAGTAGCCTGTCGGGCCCCTGACACAGTATTCAAAATTACAGGTATTACTCACAGGTAACAAACCCATTTCAGCTCCAATATCCTGGGACATTTTAATGGTCAAACACTTACCGATTTCCTCCCCCCCCCTTTTCCCTTTATCTTTGGTTCAGCCAGTCATGGAAAGAAAATAAATTTTGGGCTCCCACTAGGATAGACTTTTAAAGTACAATTGGCATAGTCTACGTCAGGGGTGGGGAAACTCCTGACCACATGCGAAAACTGGCCCATGGCTGTTTTTTGTGTGTCCCCTTTCTGACTCCTTAATCTGGCCCATGCATCCGGTCCCGACACTCAAGCACTGAAAGGGAGGCCTCGGAAAAAAAGAAGCCGAGATGAGATGCTATCCAAGATGCCTAACACCTGATCGTGGGGAAGGAGGGCCTGGGAGGAGCATGTGTTCTTTTCCCAACCTCCTCTACCCTGTGATCAGATGTTGGGTGAGTGGGAGGAGTGTGTGCTCTCCTCCCAGGTCCCCTCTCGCAAATCCACCTGCCCAACAGCTGATCACAGAGGAGGGGGGCCTAGGAAGAGGGTCCGTGCTCCTCCCAGGCCCCCCTCCCCTATGAACTGCTGTTAGGCAGCGTGGAAG
The DNA here is from genome assembly GCA_003113815.1 of Sphenodon punctatus. NCBI lineage: Eukaryota > Metazoa > Chordata > Lepidosauria > Sphenodontia > Sphenodontidae > Sphenodon > Sphenodon punctatus. The sequence continues at coordinate 1,326,905 of QEPC01001301.1, forward strand.
AGGGTACGCACTCCCTCACCCATGATCAGCTGTTAGGCGGGAGGAGCATGCTTCTCTGGACCTGATCCAGAGACCACACCTCACACGATAGGTGGGCCCCTTTAGCACACTTTGAGTAGCATTCTCCCACTTTTGGCAATGCTAACATGTGATGTGTCCCTGGTCTTTTTTGGAGGATGCATCACAGGTGATTTGGCTGCCTGCCCTACCCTGGAGTGAAAACCTGGCATCCACAGGGCATATGAGCTACTGCATTGTGTGTTAACATTGCCCCAAGCGGGATAACATCTCAAGTGGCTGCATCCGATATTGTCGTTTTAGCCAGAGTGTTTGTTCAGTTTGGCTAATAGCATATTTAATCTTCCACTGTGGCGGTTTCATCTTCTATCACTATTTCAAGCCGTTAAAAGCTTGAAAACTTTAAGTAGATCCGGAGCTAATAAATAGCCTGCTTTATAGAGGTTTCTTAATTCACTGAAAAGCATAGAATCGAATCATTTACATTCTGTGTTCATCACTGGTGCGGATTGATGAATAGTTTGTGTGGCTCTAAGAAAAGACTGCGTAACATTTTATTATGCCAACTTTGCATATTGTAAAATGATCAGTGGTCTTACTCTGCTGGGTTCTAGATGCTCTAAATGCCCACTGGTTCAACGGAACCTATGTTGACCATAGGATGAGCTTAGCTACCGGTTCTAGGATGGGATTTGTGCATATTCAGCGGCTTTCTCGAAGGTTCTTGTGGTGTTATGGTTCAAGACGAAACCGACATACTGGAAAAGGTTAAGGAGCTCCATTAGGACAATGGTAATATACATTGACAAGTCCTGTGTTGCACAGGAAGAGTAAGTGGCTCTTTTGTAAAGCTGAATAACATCTGAAAACAGAAGAATGTGAGCCTGAGGAGGAAGAATATATGACGGCAGTGTGATATCAGTGGGTGTTAACAAATGAGACATTAGCCCACACCAGTGTCCAACCTGCCTGTTTACTGGATGTTTGGCAGATGTCTCCCCCACTGGCCACATGGCTGCCACCTGCAGGCCCCTGCAGCTCCGACTCACGGCGGAGTCTCTGAGAATGTTTCTGCCACTGTGTGGGCGAATGAAGGCAAATCCGTGCTAATGTGCGTCCACATGTTCGTGACCCATCTATTAGGTTGCGTGCAGTCTCACACGCATACTGGCCCACCAGCATCATAGAGTCACAGTCAGACATCTTAGAGTGTCTGAGGAGTGACTGCTTCCAGCCCGTCTCTCTGCTTTCGCCCTCTCAACAAGTGGGTGCTGCCCACAAGTGCATGAAATACATACAGGGGGCTGCCCTTTTTATTAGGGTTGGACACGCTAAACATGTGAGTGGGTGTTTTCAAACGTGACACCACCGAGTTTGGCCCGCTCCGGTCCACTCGGGTCAGCACTGAATCTGTATGTCTGTTCCCAGCCCGCCAGATTTGGGCCTGGTTCAGATCCTGGCAGGGTAGTCAGCTGGGCCAGAAATGTGGACCGGGGCCCCACAGTCCAGGCTCAAGAGCTGCCCAGGTGGGACAGAGGAGGTTGAATGGGGTGAGCACGTTCATTTTTGCGCCAACCCAGCCCATCTGGGGGGTTGCCATGGCAACCAGCCATGGCTACCTGTCAAGGTGGGGGCAGGGCCAGTCCTCCACGTTGCTCCCTGTCCCCCCTCCCTGGCGGGGTCAGGCCTCAGGGACGTGTATTTTGTTCACCAACCTGACCCAGCTGGGGATGACCCCCCTCCCTGGGACATATACCGACCATGTTCTGCCGTTAACACCCATTGGGGGAAGCACTGACTGAACATGGACTCCAGCATGCTAATATCTCATTTGTTTCAACCAGTGCTGCTATACAGCTCTGAAACATGGGGTCTTCAGAAGCAATCTTAGTTGTGGGTGGTTCAAAAAAGCCATAACAATTTTCTGGAAAAGTTCCATGAAATTGGAATGGCTTGCCCAAATTCCAGCTGGAATTCCCACCAAAATAATTTTTCAGTCCGAATTCTGAGAGGACCATTATATGCATGTGTGAAATGGATGGTGGCTGCCTTGGTCATTTGGTGCATGTGCAGAATGGTGGCCACCATTTTGTGCATGTTCAAAAGGCAACCAAAAAAAATTCATTCGGTCCAAGTTCTGGTCCAAGTTCCATTTAGAATGAGTCAACTGATTTCAGGTCTAATAACAGCGTATCAACGATGTTGAAATCCAAAGTTTAAGAAAGATGATTAATGTTAAATGGCAGGAAATGGAACTAATGTAATCATTCAACAATAAGCAGAACAGTCACCTGTATCTGAATATCATCTGGTTTGGATGCCTCAACAGAATGGAGTCATCTAGATTGGCATCTCAGGCTGTGATAGGGAAACCATGTAGGAAAAGAAAACTAGGATATCCACGTCTTAGATGACATGATGCAATGGGCAAAGAGCTTGCCTAGAGCTGAAAGGAGTACCCGCAACAATGAGTATGACCATCAAAATTATTGCAGTACTTGACCCGAGCCGGTTATATTGGGCACTGATTGGTACCTGATTAGTGCCCAAAGGGTTACTCCTATGTATTGATTTACTGATTTTTGTTCCAATTTTCCAACTTCTCGCATTGACTATCTGACTTTTGCTACCATTTTGTCGATTTTCTGTCCCAATTCTTGTCCCAGTTTACCAACTAGTAAATGGTAATGGGCAATGCCCAGTATTTTGGGGTAAGTTGGCGCCAACTCTGTATTTGGGTAGCCCGGTGGAGCACGCTATACAGTCCTCAAAATTGCGGCAGGTATTATATGCGGGTAGCAAGTTAGCTACTCAGTTTCTGCTCAAAGGACATCCCATGGAGTGAGGCCCAGACAGTGTCCTTAGATCAGGGAAAATTGAAGAATCTGGTCATTGCCTAAGCCTCTTGTTCCACTTGGAATTAACTGACTACTACTACTCTGCATGATCATGCCCAGACAAAGACAGTAATGGGATTAAAAATAACAATAAAATATAAATATATCCTAAAAAAAAAAACAGACCCCAAACCACCCTAGCCCAATTCCCCCCACCCATCTCCCTCACAAAACACCTGGAGGAACAGCCATGTCTTACATTCTCATCTAAAGGAGGAGAAGTCAGAGGCCATCCAGGAGGGAGTTTCACAGCCTTGGTGTGGCCACCGAGAATGCCCTCTCCATAGTTGCCCCCCCCCGCCCAAATAGCCAGGGGACTTCAAGAAAGGTGCCCCCCGTTGACTGCAGGGGTCGATCCTGAGCATGGGGAGTGAGGTGGTCCCACAGATAGGGTGGGTCTAGGTAAGCATCAACACCTTGAATCGGGCCCGGAAGGCTATAGGCAGCCAGCGCAGGGAATGGAGCGCTGGTGTAATGTGCTCCCGGCAGCTCGTCCCTGTAAGGAGACAGGCTGCCACATTCTGTACCACCTGCAGTCTCTGAACTTTCACCATGGGTAGCCCCACAGAGAGAGCGTTACAATAGTCCAGTTTTGAGGAGATGAAAGCATGAATGATAGTGGCCAGTCTGAGATGTATGGCTGAAGCCACCGTGCCAGATGTAACTGGCAAAATATACTCCTCGCCACAGCCTCCATCTGGACATCCAGGTGCAGCTGGGAATCAAGGAGTACTTCCAGACGATGAACCTGGGGAACCAGTGGGGGTGGGGTGGGTGAACCCCATAAATGATGGGGAATGCCAGCCCCACTGCCTTCCCCACTAGCATCACCTCCACCTTGTCAGGATTCAGCTTCAGTCAGCTCACCCCCATCCAGTCCCCCACCGCCTCCAGACACTGAGTAAGCACCGAGACTGCCGGGTTTGGGTCGGATGAAAAAGAGAGGTAGAGTTGAGTGTCATCAGTGTATTGATGACACCAAACCTCACAACCTCACCCAGCAGCTGCATATACATGTTGAACAGGAGAGAGGACAGAACGGAACCTTGTGGGACTCCACACGAGAGGTCCTGGGGAGATGAAAAATGGTCCCCAAGTACCACTCGCTGAGTTCTTCCAGACAGGAAGGAATGGAACCATTCAAGAACAATCCCGCCCACCCTGCCTCGGTCCTGCAAGCAAGTCACCAACATCTCATGGTGAATGGTATCAAAAGCAGTCGACAGATCTAACAGAATCAGCAGGGTCATTGATCCAATTCACGGCGGAGGTCTTTGACCAGAGCCACAAGCTCAGTCTCAGTGCCATAACCCGGACAAAAGTCGGACCGCAAGGGATCCAGGAAACTGATACAGTCTAGATGCCCCTGCAGCTGCTGAGCCTTAACCCGTTCAATAACCTTCCCTAAAAAGGGAAGGTTAGAAATGGGCTGAGAGCTGGCTAGGGAGTCAATGTCAAGTGATGGTTTTTTGAGGAGAGGCTGCACCACTGCCTCTTTGAGGCAGCTTGGCACTCTGCCCTCCTGAAGGGAGGCACTGACCACCCCCACCAGCAATGGCCCCAGAGTCTCCAGGTTGGCCTTAACCAGCCAGGATGGGTACAGGTCCAGTTCGCAAGAGGTGGCTCTGACAGCCCCAAGAACATCCTGTGCATCAGCGGGTGACACCCCCTGAAACTGATCTCATAAAATCAAACCAGGCAGGGGCTTCCATAACCTCTTGTACTCCTATCGTAATAAGTGCGGCGTCGAAGTCGTGGTGAATATGAACACTTTTATCCATGAAGTAATCAACAAACGTGTCACAGCAGGCACTGGAAGATTCCAGTTCCAGGTGGAGGGAGGCTGGACTGACGAGCCCCCTCATCACCCAGAAATCTCTGCTGAATGAGACTTCACAGATGCTATGAGGGCAGCAAAGAACTTCTTCACTGCCTGCATAGCCACAGCATAGGCTCATAAACTAGCTCTAGGACACAATCTGTCGGCTTCAGCATGAGAACGGTGCCACTGTCGTTCAACCACCACTCTTCCTGCTTCAGCTACTGCAGTTCCTCAGAAAACCAAGGAGGCCTGCAGTGCTGACGCTTAGGCAGACGACACCTAGGAGCCGTCCGGTCGATGGCCTCAGTCATCAAGGTGTTCCAGAGAGCAACAAGGTAATCAAGCAATCAGTAGTCAAGATCAGAGGGTAACACCCCCCAGAGCATTCCAGAACCTTTCCAGTTCCATTAGTCTCCGGGGGCGAACCAACTGAACTGGTTCCACACCTCTTCGGGGGCAGACTTGCACCGGGACACAGGTCCGTAGAAGGTAATGATCTGTCTATGACAAGGGCACACTTGACACCTCCCCCACCACCGGATCCCCTGCCTCAAGGCCAGTGCAAAAAATCAGGTCTAGAGTATGCCCTTCATCATGCATTGGGCCAATCACCATTTGAGAGAGGCCAATGGTTGCCATGGCAGCCATGAACTCATGCTCTGCCACTCCATGGCTGGTGTCAGCATGAATACTGAAGTCCCCCAAGACTAAAATCTTTGGGAACTGTAATATCACCTCTGACACCAGCTCTGCTAGCGTGCAGGGAGGCTGATGTAAGGTAGGTGCATGGTATACTAGCAGCACACCCAATCTGTCTCCCGCCAAATCAATCACCAGCTGGTGACCCTTGATACCCGACATGTTGCACTGGATATCTCCTAACGGACTACGAGTCCCTATGAACAATGGCTACACTGCTCCGCCCCCCCTCCCCCGGTCCCTCTGACGGTGGCTGATGCTGCACAGAGCACCCAGTTGGAAAATGGTCAACCAGAATAGGTCCCGACTCAGGGCATTTTTAAAAACGCTGATCCTTTAATCAGCCGCCTTAATTTGTTCTCGTCTAAATGCGCCACGCGATTTGCAGCCGTGTCCTTCCAGTTTGTCTAAATGCTTCACGCAGTTTGCAGCCACATCTTTCGCATGTCAGACCAGCCCTGCAATCCTTCCCCCTCAAATCCGCATCAGCGAGCTGCCGTCACGGTAGCGAGACGGCCGGTAGTGAGATGGCTTTTGCGCTGCTCATTTAAAAGCGCCCTCAATGTCCAGCTACGGCTCCGTAATACACACGAGGTCGGTTCCTGGACAGTTGTTCCCTTATTAACAACCGACCTTGCATTCAACAGCATCAGGTTCAGGCCATGGGCCCCCTGACCAGGAAACACATTATCATCTACTCGGGGGGCAGTAAGGGTAATAGGTACCAAGCATCTGTCCCATCCCACCGATTGAACACCCCCCTATAGGGACCTTACTTTCCCCGCCGCATCACAACCCCAATGGCTGTGGCCTCCCCACCAGTTGGCCCCACCTCCAGATCCCTCCCTTCCCTGCTGCTCTGCCCAGGCAGTCAAGGAAACCACCACCCCTCAAGCCGCCTCATACCTCCTGCTCTCACTGGGAGGTACTCAAACCCCCTTGGGTATCATATCCCCCCCGCTCATCAGGGGAAATGATCTCCTGGGGGAAGGGAACATACCCAGTAACCCCCCAATACTAAAACCCCACCACCCAAAAATGAAGAATAACCTCTCCCACTACCAGACCACCTCCAGCAGATCATTGCCCTATATAATACCAAACAATGCCCCTAAGTACCATGGTACTTAAGAACAAAATGTGTGAACCTTAAATTACCCATTGAAATTGCAGTACTTGATATGACCGGTAACATTGGGTACTAATCGGTACTTGATTAGTGCCCAAAGGATTACCCTATATATTGATTTATCAATTTGCATCACAATTTTCCAACTTTGGGACCTCCTTCATTTTCATTTTAAGTTTTTGTTTTCATTTGAAAAAATACATTTGTTCTTGGGTTTTTGTTAAAAACCCATTCATTTTCGTAATATTTTTGTATAAAAAACTCACTGCATATGCACAAAATGGCTGCCAGACAGTTCTGTGTATGCACACCCTTTTCCAAAATGGTGATGGCAGTGTTGCTTCCATTTTGGAAAAGGGCTTCCAATCTGCATATGCAGGGTGGCCATTTTGCGCGTGCACGGATGGCCTGTCCTTTTCCAAAATGGTGGTGACACTGCCACTGCCATTTTGGAAAAGGGTGCACATGTACAAAATGGTCTGGTGACCATTTAGCATAAGTGAAATTATTTTAAAAAATTTTTTTAATTATTTGTTCACGAAAACAAATGAAAGCAAACAAATGTTGTTTGCTTATTAATCATTTTGTGATCTTTAGTTACAAAAACAAATGGGGCTCCATTCATTTTCAGATCAAAAAGAACAAAAACTACTGACTTTCTGACCTCTGGTACCGATGTTCCAGCTTCTGGTACCAGTTTTTTTGACCGTCCTGATTACTGTCGCAGTTTATCATTTAGTAAATGCTAAAAAGGAAACAGTATTATAGAGTATAGACACACAATTATAAAAAGCTCTGTGGGTTAGCGCTCTCTTGTTAAATCAGGTATAGACAGAACTGAACAGACATTTATCTGATTAGATGTTTAATTTTGATTTCATTGTTACATTTTCTATATTTTTTTTTCTCTCAGTGAAATATGATTATGAAAAGGTAATTTTATGAGTGTAAAGCAAGCTGCTCTCTCTCAGATCCTTAGACAATTTTGGAATTTGACTAGTTACAATTGAACAAATCTTACAAATCCCTGGTAATAGCTACCCTTGGGTGGAATCTAATTAATAGCAGGATAGTATTACACTCCCCCACCCCCTGCACTATGTAATAGTCACTCTGTGACTTTTATGCACCAGCTGCCTATGAAGCATACATGCTATCACAGCTCAGCTAGACAGAGAAATGCAAATTCCAATAGCCAACTGTTCAGGAGACAGTGGGATCCCATTTCTCCTCACTTCCCTTGGATGCCAAGTTATATTCATATAAAGTGCTCCTTCGTTGTCAAGTTTTGACGTTTTTTGACACTTTTCTTGGTTTTCATGAGTTTTGACGTTTTTGAATACTTTCACTGGTTTTTGTGAATTTTGACAATTTCTGACTATTGAGACCTGTTGATGTTAATGAGGTTTAATCTTTTTATGGCGTTTTCAGATGGACACTTATCCCGGAATAAGAGCATTATCACCAAGATAGTTTGTCCATCTAAATGCTGTCAACAGTGATTATTATCCTGGGATAACAAAAATATCAGGGTGTTATAAAACCCCAATCGCTCAGGTTTATAACAACTGGTTGTTAAACTATCCTGGGATAACGTCCGTCTGAACGACATATCCTGGGATAGTCAACTATCCCGGTGATTAGTGCAACAAAGTCTAACGGCAAGGTATGTGCTCAGAAATGCTCAGTTACACAGAGGCTGTGACGTTGCAGAGAAAGGTCATGACATTTGAGTCCCAGAAAACATTGTACTGAACTCGGCAGCAAAGCACAGCGGGATTTGCAGTTCATCCCAGAAACTCTAAATTACAATGTACTGTTCACACGGACTATCCCAGAATTAAGTTATTCCGGGATAGAAATGTCCTTCTAAACAGGTACCACTTTGTTATCCCAGGATAATAATCACCGGAGATTATTCTAATTATCCTGGGATACTTTGTCTGTCTGAAGACGACCTCAGCCCTAATATCTATTCAGGGGCCTACTGAATATTTGAATCATCTTCATCCAATTATGCAATATTTGCGTATTCATTCATTTCGATGACTTTGGTATTTTTTGGTTCTGTCATTCTGTTTTTCTTTCATTTTGGTTACTTCAGTATTTGTTCCATGTTATTTAGTGCTATTGCATGGCACCCAACAACAGTTGTGCAACGGTGATATTCCTGTGCAATGACACTATTGCACAACTTCCGGGGGGGGGGGGCGGGGGAGAATGGCCACTTTGTCCCATGCTCCCCTGCTGAATGGAGGAGGCAGGAGAGGGTTTTGTGGTTGTAAGTGGGGAGGGAAAGGAATTTGTGACAGGGTAAACTGGGCCCTGGGATAAGTACTTTCAGGATCAGCCCCCCAAACACCCAGGTCTACATGGGATCTTTCTTAAACAACATGTTCTTTATTTACAGTGGAGTTCAACTTCAGTCCATCACCATCTCAGCCATATACACAAAAGTCGTCTCTGGACCTGGGCCCCTCTGATCCTCTTAAAGCCAGACTAACCAGTCCTTCATTATTCAGTCCTCCTGGCCAGGCACAATCCCTCCATAGAGCAGGCCCCCCTCAACCTCTGGGCAAGTTTAGTCCTGTGACTGTGAGGCAGATCCGTTCCCAGCTCCTGCCTATTGGAGCTCTCCCCCTATACTGAGCTGTAGAGCTCTCATTGAACCCTAAGGGCTGGCTCTGTTATGTTGAACTCAGCTGGTTCCACTCAGGCACTCAGTTATATGGTGCTTGGATGCTATCCTTCAAGGCACCAGAGCCTGCACTCCTCTTAGCACCTGCAAGGGTGCAATCCTCTTTCCTAGAAGCACCTGCACCTTCATGCCCATGCTACTTCCTTTAAAGGGCCAGTGGTCTTCTTAGCCAAACCCAGACACACTGTCCTGTTACAGAGCTATTGATTGAAATTCACCTTGTAATTTTTGGGGCCTAAGCAGGGGCAGCTGGTGGGTTTGGAGGCTGGTGGGGCAGTGGGTGGGTTCAACCTGCGAGCATAGGGGCCGGCGAGCATAGGGCCAGTGAGTATTGGGGTGGAGCCTAGCCTAGGGGCGGAGCCAGGGCAATGGTAGGCAGAGCCAAAGCATAACCTAGCAGCAGGGAGTTCCCAGGGTTAACGTTGGATTGACATTACATTACTTAATGCTGGGAATGCTGCTGTGTGAAGCACTGCCACCAGGGAATACAGAACCCTCTTACTGGGGTCCAGTCCACTCTCCTCTCTCTTTCCCACCGGGTCCAAATTAACCATAGTTGGTTAAAAAAAATAGATCGCGTTGCCATCGCCTACCTTTATCCTGAACTAGGGATGGGCGAACAGATCACGGTTCATGTTGGGGCGTTCAGTTCATTCGCCGAGTTCAGGCTCGGCCATTAGGTTCGGGCGTGTTTAGTTCAGGTGTTCGGAAAAAGTATCGCGAGAGCACCTGATCGTGCCAGAAACCGGAAATTTGAGTGCGTGCAGAACTGTGTGGCGAGAGAGAGTGTGTTTGTGACTGGCTGTTCGGTTTCATGTGTTTTGGCTGTTTGTGTTTGGTTTGGCTGTGTTGTTTTGATTGGTGAGTGTTGGTGGGTGACTGTGTGTTCCTGTCTGTGTGTGAGAGTGAGCTTTTTTGGTGGCAAAAAAATGAAGACGACTGTTGCCTTGATTCCCTGGCTGGGGGCCAACTTGGTGCTCCCCGAGCTGGTGTTGGTAGAGGAGGAGGAAGAGGTCGCTGGCCCAGCCCCTGGACCGTCGGTGGTGGTGGCCAGCTCCTCGGATGAGGAGCAAGTGGCGGACACAGGAGGTGCTGCCAGGTTTGTAAACTTTTTTTTTACTTTGAGGACAAGAAAGGTTCTATCCGTTAGAGCGAGCTCACTGGCGTGCGGGTGGGTACGTGGGTGGTGGGCATCAGTTAGGCACAAACAGTGGGCATCAGCTGGTAGAAGCAGATGTCTGCCACAGAGAGAGGGGGTTCTGTAGTGTGGTGGGCTCTTCCAGCAGTCAGGCATGAGCACGAGCAGCACCCCCACCCAAACATGTGCCAGGCTAGCAAGGGTCTCTACTCTCCAGTTGCCATCCATTCCCTATGCACCCCCAAATAAGGGCAGGATTTGTACGTGCCAGCCAGGGCCTTTCTAGTTGCAATCCCTAGAATCCCCTAGTACCCCAAGGAGGGCAGGATTTGCATGTGCCAGCAAGGGTACTTCAAGTTGCCATCGCTACTAGCACCCCAAGGAGGGCAGGATCTGCACGTGCCAGCCAGGGCCTTTCTAGATGCAATCCCCTAACACCCCAAGGAGGGCAGGATTTGCATATGCCAGCAAGGGTACTTCAAGTCACCATCACTACTAGCACCCCAAGGAGGGCAGGATTTGCACGTGCCATCCAGGGCCTTACTAGTTGCAATCCCTAGCATCCCCTAGCACCCCAAGGAGGGCAGGATTTGCATGTGCCAGCAAGGGTTATTCAAGTTGCCATCGCTATTAGCACCCAAAGAAGGGCAGGATTTGCACGTGCCACCCAGGGTCACATCTCCCATTGCCATGCCTAGCACCCCAAGGAGGGAGGACTAGAGGCATCATCATAAATGCATGATATTACTTTGGTGTTCTTAATGTGGTCCCATTTCAGAGAGGAATCAGATGCCGACCCCAACACTGGTGTCAGAACAAGGAGGACCCCTAAGCGGAGGTTGCCAGTGACATGACATTCATCAGAGAAGGTCGGATGTCTGGAGGTTTTATGAGATGGGTGACGGAATCGCCATCTGCAAGGTAAGGCACAGGGACTGGAACAACAGGGAATGGATTGCCCTATGACCTGTTAGGAACAGAAGTCCCCTGCAGAGAGAGATTAGCCACCCAGTCCACCCACTTGTGGAGACAGAATGCAGGCAGGGCTTGACAGACCATTGGTCTGACACAGTATGGCACTTCTTATGTTCCTAACTTTTTATGCTCTTTAGTTCTGCAGCAAAAGAATCAGGAGGCAGAAAGAGGGGACCACATAGGGGCTCATTGCCCATATTGAAAAGCTCTACGGCCTGGAGGTGATGCAGCAGGAGGACTCTGGCATGGCTGTGGAGCCTCAGCACCAGAAGAAGGGGGGGAAGGCAACCTGGAAGTGCCGGCATGTAAGCCCTTCCCCCCTCCTCCAGCCCCGATGTGGAGTCTCCCGGGCCCCGGGAGTCTGCTG
>QEPC01001301.1:1355519-1366940 GCA_003113815.1 Sphenodon punctatus
CCTGTAACCTGCCCATCTGCATCGATGGAGTCACCATCCATCCTGTTCTCCAAGCCCGCAGCTTGGGCTTCATCTTTGACACACACCTCTCTTTTAAACCTTACATTGACTCTGTTGCCAAATCCAGCCGATTCGCCCTCCATAACATTGCTCACATCCACCCCTTTCTCTCTACTTCCTCATCCAAAATCCTTGTTCATGCCATTGTTATCTCTCGCCTCAATTACTGGAACCTCCTCCTTGCTGGTCTCCCTCACTCTCACTTGTCCCCCCTTATCGCAATCCAAAACTCCGCTGCAAAGGTCATTCACTCTGCCCGTCGCTTTGACCATGTGCAGCCTCTCCTCTTCTCTCTTCACTGGCTCCCCCTTCCTAAATGTATCCTGTTTAAACTCCTGGTTTTCATGTTCAAAACAATCCACAACCAAGCTCCCCCTTACCTTTCAGACCTAATCTCCCTATGCACTCCTGCACGTGCTCTCCGCTCCTCCTCTGTTCCCTCCCTCACTTTCCCTCATTTCTCCTGCTCACCCAACCACCTTCGACTCTTCTCCCTCACTGCCCCCCATGCTTGGAACTCCCTCCCTACCCACATCCACCTTGCTTCTCCCTCCCCTCGACCCACTTTTTCCTCACCACCTTTCCCAATGCCTGCTAGTTGTTCCCCATATACTTACTGTGTGCCCTCCTCTGCAGACTGCTGCAACCAACCTGATTGTAACCAAGTCAAGTACACACACCTGCAATGTCGCCTCTGCTTGAATGTTTATTTGTCTTCTCCCCTGTCTCTCCCACTGTCCCCTCTCCCTGTCTCCCCCTCCTTGTCTTTTAGATTGTAAGCCACAGGCAGGGACCGTGTCTATTTCTATGTTCTGTATAGCGCCAGGCACATGACCGGTGCTATATAAATGTTTATTATAATAATAATAATAAGAAGAAGAATAAGAATAATTCCTGGAGAACCACAGGTCAATGGTGAAGTGGTCCTGGCCCCCCAGCCCCTGCCAGCTGTTCCCTCACCCAGTCCTTCAAATCCCTGTAGAGCTGTGGCACCACAGTCCAACTCAGGGTGGAGCGGGAAGGCACCTTCTCTTCTGTCATGCTCCTACCTACTTTCTCCTATGTTCACAAGGAGCGCGAGGTGAGGTGTGGTATCATGCCAGATCTCAGGGTGGCATTTCAAGCAACCCAGGCCCATCCAGACCAGCATCCCACACCACAAAAATGCCTGTCCAAGCACACCGGCCCTTTTGATTTAAAGTTTGGCCCTTTTGGGGACTGCATAGCATTGCAAGCAACCCAGGCCCATGCAGACCAGCATCCCTAGTAGCTACACCAACAAGATGCCTGTCCAAGAACACAGGCCCTTTTAATTTAAAGTTTGGCCCCTTTCAGGCCTGCATAGCATTGCAATCAACCCAGGCCCATGTAGACCAGCATCCCTAGTAGCTAGCCACACCAACAAGATGCCTGTCCAGGCACCCAGGCCCTTTTCATTTAAAGTTTGGCCCCTTTAGGGGCTGCATTGCAAGGAAGCCAAGAAATCTAAGCCTACCCGCTGCCACGGTCCCATAGGTATGGAACGTAATTGAAGCAGGCCTTGCGGTCTTTGGCGAGGAACCTTGGTTTGGGCACACGTGGCGCAGCTAGTTACATGGTCCTTGGTGTCTTGTGCCCATGACGGCCACCAAAAGGTCCTCCGAATCATCTGCTGCGTCCGTTCAATTCCCGGGTGGCCTGCTGTCGGCGCTTCATGATGCGCCCAGAGGACCTGGGCTTGACACGAAGGGGGCACGACAACGAGTCCCTTCCGATGGTGGATCCCATCTTGAATGGTTACTTCGGGGTCCTCCCCTACGGGGAGTTCTCGGGCCGAAGCTTCCCGGAGGGCTGCAAGGAACAGAAAGGTAGCTGCAAAGGTTTTGTTAGGAAGAATATGACCCTGTAGCTCGCGATGGCCTGCACGTTCCTCGTAATAACGAGATAAAGCATCGGCTAATACTTGCAGGCGTCCCGGTCGGTATTTAATTTTGAAGTCGAAACGGATGAAGAACAACGCCCACCGTGCATGGCGGGCATTCGTAATGTGAGCAGTTTGCAAAAAGGTGAGGTTCTTGTGATCGGCCACCTTGATCGCGAGGAGCTCGCGATCCAGGATGTTGTAATTTCTTTCAGCGGGCGTCAATTGTCTTGAATAATATGCACACGGCAGTAACTTCTCGGTGGCCGGAGCGGCTTGGAGAAATACGGCTCCAATAGCTTGTCCGGACGCATCTGCTTCCACATGAAACGGTCGCGTAAAATCCGGTGTTGAAGCAAAGGGGCAGACATAAAAGCCTTCTTTAAAAATTCAAAACTGAACTGCTGGGCTGTTCCCCATTGATATGTGGTGTTTTTCTTCAGGAGTTGGATAAGGAGGGTGGTAATTTCGGTGTAGTGGGGAATGTATACTCCCCAAAAATCATTGCAACGCCTTTACCGTTTTCGGGGGTGGCCATTTGCGTAAGGCCTCGACCTTCTGGGGATCCATCATAACCCCCGTGGGGCTAATGATGAATCCTAAAAAGCTAACCGACGTGATGTGAAACAGACACTTCTCTCATTTCCAGTAGAGCTGGTGGGCTCGCAGACGACTCAGGACTTCCCAGACGTGCTGCACATGTTGCTCCTTCGTAGACGAATAAATAAGGATATCGTCCAGGTAAGCAATGACGTACACGTCCAGAATGTCGTGAAAGATGTCATTGATAAAATGCTGAAAGGTCGCCGGCGCATTTGCGAGACCGAAGGGCATCACTCGATATTCGAATAGTCCATAACGCATACGGAAGGCCGTCTTCCACTCGTCTCCCGCTCGGACTCGGAGCAAGTTATACGCCCCACGCAGGTCGAGTTTCGTAAACAGCTGGGCCCCTTGAAGACGGTCTAACAGTTCGGGGATGAGGGGTAGCGGGTAGCGATTCTTGATGGTGATACTATTGAGGCCCCGAAAGTCGACGCAGGGCCGAAGCCCCCCATCCTTCTTTGCAACAAAAAAGATTGGAGCCCCGGTGGGGGAATTTGAATGACAAATGAATCCCTGACAAAGACTGTAGTCCAGGTATTGTCGTAAGGCCTTCAGTTCCGGCTCCGCCAGGGCGTAGATTTGTCCAAAAGGGGGCTCGGTTCTGGGGAGGAGTTCAATGGGACAGTTATACGGATGGTGCGTGGGAAGTTCGAGGGCCCGGACCTTGCTGAAGACCTCCTGGAAGTCCTGGTATTCCTTGGGGAGTGGTTCCAGGTTCTCAGTCCCCGTTGATGGAAGGGTACTTAGAGTAGCGCAGCCCTGTGCTGGGGGAGTCGAATGCAGGCAGCCTCTTGCACACTGGGGGGCCAAAAACTGGATGGTTTTCGTAGACCAAACAATATGAGGGTCATGGGTGCGGAGCCACGAGGCCCCTAAGACCACATGAAAGAGGGGGGTACATACAAGGTCGAAGGAAATGAATTCAGTGTGCTGTCCAATGTCACAGCGGAGCGGGGAAGTGGCAGTCGTTATAGGCCCGGAGACTAAGGGGGACCCATCAATCGAGTGAATGGAGATTCTTGACCCGGGTGGGGAATCCCCAGGCATGGGCAAATTCCCTATCCATAAAGTTCCCGGATGCCCCGGAGTCTATAAGGGCCCAAGTTACCAAGGAGCCATGGGGAGACACGGAGAGGGTAACGGGCACTTGAAAATAGGGATCACTATGTGGGTTTCGCGCGTGGGTTGTAAACTGGCTCAGAACCGAAACGGCCCCGGTCCATCTTGGTTCCTGGCATTTCCCTGATCCCGCCGGTGGGGCGGCAAGGCGGGGCACTCGCCTATGAAGTGGGAAGGTTCCCCACAGTAGAAGCACGAGTGCGAGGCGCGACGGCGTTCGCGCTCTTCCTTCGTTAATGGACCTCGGGACGCCCCTAATTGCATGGGCTCTGCTTCTGGGGCCTTAGGGGTTCCGGGGAGAGGAAAGGGTTTACTAGGGAAGGTTTTCGTGTCTTGGCGTCGTTCCCTTCTACGTTCGGTTAACCGTTCCTCAATCTGTAGGGCCAAATGAGCAATAACTTCCCAAGTCTCAGGGAGAGCTACAAGGGTAAGCTGGTCCTTAATCTCATCACACAGGCCTTTGCGGAACATTACCCGCAACACATTATTAGGCCACTGTAATTCCAAACCCGATAATAAAGGCTACCTTAATTCGATCAGAGTTATAGGTGTTCGGCTGCAGAGTGAACGTAAGATGGCATAGGGCCAGGAATCCCTGGAACAGCCATCTATCCCCTAGGAACTTATCCATTTGGGGAGCTCTAGGCTCCCGGAGGGCAGCCATAACGGGAGCCGGGGTGCTGCTACTGCTGGAGGAGGCGGGACAGGGGCCGTGGCCCCTTGGATTTGATTCACTACCGTGGCAATCTCTCCCTGCTTGGTTTTTAGGTCCTTGACCTCCATCGCCAGGGATTGCACGGAGTGGATCAGTTGTTTAATCTCGCCTGCTATATCCATTTTACTCAAGCCCAGGTCAGGGCCAATTAAGGGCTGGTGATTTGTGACCGGGGTAGGGGCAGAGGGGATCCAGATGCACAAGCTCACTCGCGACCACGGGTTCTCGTTTGAAGCTAAGGGCACGTGCCCAGTGGGGAGAAAGCCCGTCAGGATAGTGGGTGGACCAATGGAATCTAGTGCAAGCAATGCACTGCCCGGGTCCTATCATCATAGGGCGAGCGACAACCAGAAACCTGTGGTTCACCCTGCCACTCAAATCGCACATGTGCCAAGGGGTCCAGGGGGGAACAGGGAAACACGTGAGGGCTGGTGCGGGGGGCCAGGGAAGGGGAGCCCCGAAGGGGAAAGGGATAGGGGGCACTCACGCCAGGAGAAAGGCCGCCCAGGAAGGGGGGAAGAAAACCATTCACAAGATGCACACTCTCTTGCTGCCAAGGGTCACGCTCTTCAAGGTTCAGGGCACAGGAAGGAAGGTCCACTCGCTTTACACCCACACTCAGGCTCGCTCATTCAAAACACTCAATACAATCGCCAGGGGGGCCGGTCTCTAGGAAATCACCAGCGCCGCTGCCTCTGCGGCTCTGACTTATATGCTATGAGCCCCGCCCCTGTGCGTGCCCGAAGGCGTTCTGAACGCTGTGGCAGGGGCGGGGGCATTCCCACAACATGCACCGGCTGCGAAGGCGTGGCCGGTGCGCGTCTCGCCGCTGCTGCAGGGCTGTCAACGGCCTGAGGGGATTCCCCGACGTCGGCCAGCGTTGGGGGCGTGGCCGATGAATGTGCCTCTTCCTGCGGCGCTGATGGGGGTTCCCTAAATTGGGGGTCTGCTACGGGCAGATTCGAGGCCCCCCGCAGCGCTGCGCTGTCTCGCTGGGGGGGTCTTCTCCGCAACTGACCCCTCAGGCGGACCCCATGCCTTACACTTAGCAACCATTATCATGCAAAGCCTTAAAGAGAGATGCATTTGTCAGATTCCCTGTTACAGCTGTTAAACTCTGCAGCTACAGGATCATCACTAAATAACTGCCATTAAGCTATCTAGAATACTGAATATTAACTGTGGATAATTCTACTTCCAACCATTCCAGCTCTATGAGGTGGGTCATCTGAGCCATATGGAGGGGAACAGAATCAAGCACCCACCCTTTTCCATTGATGACCTTATAATTTATGAAGACCAGGGTGAAGATACGAATGTGGGGTCTGTGGTGGTCCCTTTCCCCTTTCACAGGACCCTAGACATGGTCATGTTGTGGAACTTACTATGAAGAAGTGGGGCCCTTGCACCCTGCCCTGGTGAAAATGGGGCCACTGTGGGAGCCCCTGGAAGCAGACAAAAGGATGTGTGTCATACTTCCAAAGAGTCTACCAGTTTTTGCCAATACTCATTTCGACTCTAGTCAGAAGCTTTGGCAGCCCCATCAGTGCAAGGTCTACCTCTCTCCTGGAATGTTCAGAGAGCCCTTGGGTAAGGCCGAGCCTACGGACTGTGGATTCTGGAGCAGCTGGGGTAAGGGCAGGGCTGGAGCGGAGGGAGAGGGGGGCAGAGCAGGGGCCCAACACAAAATTGCTCATCACTAGGGCTGAAACAAGTATCATATAGGGATGTGCAGAAGCCACCCCTCCCGTTTTTATTTTCATTTCTGCTTACAAAGAACACTTAAAGTTCTGGGACGGGCTGGGGGGAGGCCAGAAACGACCCTACTGTTTTCATTTCCCCGCCCCACAATTTTTAAATTAAAAATTAAATTTTAAAAAAAATTACTACGCATGTACAAATGACTACCGTGCCATTCTGCACACGCACAACACTTTTCCAAAATGGTGCCAGCAGCCATTTTGCTCCTGCGCAGATTAATGGATGAAAGCAAATGACAATCGTTTGCGGATTTATCCATTTTCATAAGAATAGTTATGAAAACAAATGGGGCTCCATTCATTTTCATAACTATTTTTTTAAAAAAAATGTACATTCTTACTCCACTATTCTCCAAGGACTCAGGGTGACTGACAACATAAGCAATATAAAATACAATCAAATAAATTTAAAATCCCTTAAAACCCACATCATCCCAACCCCTCTTTAACCCTGAGGGCCACCCACCACTCCTCCTCCCCAAACCCTTCTACCGAAGCCCACCCAACCCTATTCCTGCCTGCCAAACACCTGGTCAAACAAAAAGGTCTTACATCTCCTCCAGAAGATGAACAGGCTAGGGCTTAGGGAGAACCTCCAAGGGGAGGGAGTTCCATAATTGTGGGGCATCAACCGAGAAAGCCCCCCCCTGCGTGTCCTCATTATAGCAACTTCATAGGTAGTTGGCACTCACAAGAGGGCATCACTGGCCAACCACAGAGGTCATGATGGTACATAGGGGAAGAGGTGGTCTTTCAGATACCTGGGGTCTAAGCCACTTAGGGTTTTACAGGTTAAAATCCCTACATTATTGGTTAAAAACCGTACAATAGAAAATGTTATGGATGCACACCTCTAGTATCATATGTGAATACCAAATTAGGTGGTTTTAGCCATTTTTACAAAACAGGAATGACACACTCTTTGTGTTTTGCTTTATTTCCGGATTTTAGTTTCTCTACTTTCTGACCTTTGCTATTTCATTTACCTGGTTTCAATACCCCCATTTCTCTGGTATTTCACTATTTTGTTTTTATCACCTGGTCCACTTCATTTCAGCACCATTGTTCAACAGAATGGTGTTCATGCAATGGTACTCTGGCCCCTTCACTGCACCTTAATATCGTCATGGTATTTGGGAGCCAAGTCATCATCATCACCTTATAAAGCACATTACAACATGGATGCTTAAATCTTGGGTGTTTGGTTGTGCAGAGCCCTGTCATAGGAACAGCAGACAAATTACAAGCTTTTTCTTGCAGGGGAAAGATTCAGAGGGCTTGCATTTTTAAAGAGATAATGGCAGGGGTATTCGTCTCAGTTTACATAGTGGCTGTAATGGGCCATTAGCTTAAAAAAATCTGGCGAGTCTTATCACAAATTTCTAATCTGGCTGCTAATCAATCAACCACTTCTAATCAAGAGGATCTTTGATGAATGGATGGATAGAGAGAGAGAGGGAGGGAGGGAGAGAGGACTGGTCCCTTTGTGTTTGTAAATTGGGAGCCGCCTTCTTCCCAACCAAATTATAAATCAATTTTGCATTATAAGAAAGTGTGTTATAATAAAGGTGCAGCAGTGTTTTACTATTAGCACAACTGCACCATTACACATCAGTATGATGCATAAACAGCACTTGACAAAACCTAATATATAAATTAATATGATACAAAAATACATCATTCATCAGATAATTATTTGTTATAAATTAACCATGATTACAGTGGGCACGATCCAGAACACCTGCATGCAGCATGCTGCACAGATCCTGTACAGCTATCGCACAGCTTGCACACGCACCACAGTCCCCATGTCAGGGATGCACACAGGTTGCATGTGCGCACTCACACGCATCACGTGTGGTGCGCATGCTCATCCACAGGGCTTGGGATCAGCTCCACAGTGTATATCTGGAAAGTGTTATAACACTTGTGAATACACTTGTAAATTTTGGGTGGGTTATAGGCTAGTTAAATTAAAGCAATATGAATAAATAGTTCATTGTCCTGTGCAAATGTATACAATGTAAAATACAATAAAGTATTAGTTTTAGTCATTTAATTTAATAATATGAAAAACTGACATTTAAATATTTATATCTGGAGCCTACTCTTTTGTTTTGCCTTTAAAAGTCGCTGGCATCAAACAGAGAAAGCCTTAATTACCTTATGGAAATATGTACGGCAACAGGCCTGTTCCCCTTTCACATAAACTGGTATAATGCAGGAGAAACTCTGTTAATGACAATGCACAGCTCCATTACAGGAGTACAAATAGATTGCTATTCTTTCCAATAGGTCCTCAAGTCTTTCATTGAATGTTAAGAATTATTTGCAAAGGGACAGAGAATAAATCAGAAAATATCACAATGTCTCTATATAAACTCAATGGTGCAACCGCACCTTTCATAATGTGTGCAGTTCCAGTCGCCCCATCTCAAAAAAGATAAAGTAGAACTGGAAAAGGTTACAGAGAAGGTCAACAAAGATGATAACGGGTACGAAACGGCTTGCATTCAAGGAGAGGCTAGATAGGTAAGAGCTCTTCAGCTTGGAGAAAAGACAACAGAGGAGATAGGACAGAAGTTTATAAAATCATGAATGGAGTGATAGGGATGGCAAACAGAATGCGGTTCAGATGGTCAGACGTTCGGTCATTCGGTTGGAAACCCAAGTTCAGGTTCGATGATTCGATTCAGCCGAGTTTGGTTTGGCCGAACTTGGCAGAACATTCAAAAATAGCACTATCGAAACCAAAATGAAACCGAAACTGATTTTTTGGCCCTGGAAAGATGTTTTTCCCGCTCCCTAAGTCATCCGAACATGACTAAAATGTTCGGTCGTTCGAGAATTCGGTTCAGACGTTCGGTTCAGACATCCAAACAGACCAAGTTCGGTCTGAACTCCAAACATCCGAACCGCATTCGCCCATCCCTATGGAGTGGAATGAGTAAACAGGGAGTTGTTCTATACTCTCTCAGATAGTACTAGGACATGGGGATGCACCATGAAACTAATTGGCAGCAGATTTAAAACAAATAAATTTTTGTGGAACAGTATAAATGTGGGTACTACCTGTGAGTATCAAATCAAGTATCTGTTTCAGCTCTAGTCAGTAGCATAGCTGGGTTTAAAAAAAGATTGGATACATTTTTGGAGGATAAGTCCGCTAACGGCTAATAGCCAAGTAGGTTGGGGTGGCGGTGTAACCTCTGACCGTCGGAAGATGGGAGTGAACAACAGGGAATGGATCGCCCCATTATGATGACCCATTAAATATTTCTCTGAAGCAACTGAAATTGGCCACTGTCGGAGACAGGATGCTGGGCTTGATGAACCATTGATCTGACCCAGGACTACTGCAACGCGATCTACATGGGGCTTCCCTTGTGCCTGGTTCGGAGGCTGCAGCTAGTGCAGAATGCGGTGGCCCGTCTCCTTTCAGGGACGGGTCGTCGGGAGCACATAACATCTGTGCTCCAGGCTCTGCACTGGTTGTCGATAGCGTGCTGAGCCAGGTTCAAGGTGTTGGTATTAATTTACAAGGCCCTTCATGGTCTCGGCCCCTCATACCTTAGGGACTGCCTCTCCCTCCGTGGCCCCAGAGCAGCTCCTTCGGTCTGCCGGGGGTGCCTCCTTGGAGGTCCCCCGTGTAAAGCGGGGGGCCACAATGGAGAGGGCATTCTCAGTGGCTGGGCCACGCCTTTGGAACTCTCTCCCGGAGGAGGCTCTCCTGGCCCCAAGTCTTTTAACATTCCGGCAAAGATGCAAAACCTGGTTGTTCACCCAGGCCTTTGGGGAGGGTGGGGAGGGTGTGTTAAATGGGTTTTATCTCCCCAACCCTATTTATTTGGTTAAAGAGTTCCTGGGCCCTGTTTTAAAAATTGTTGTTGTATTTTTATTGAGTTTTAAATGGTTTTATATGTGTTTTAATATATGTTTTGTGTTTGGAAGCCGCCCCGAGCTGTTTGCAGGAGGGGCGGGGTAAAAATCAAATAAATAAATAAATAAAATAAATGGAAATGAATGCTCTCATACATCTCAAAGAGAATTCTATCAACACTGCGGGCCCCAAATGCTAAAATATAGCACTTTCCCCCTTCTCCAATCCCCGCTCCTCAATTGTTATTTATATATTTATTTATTTTCCAAACTGGTTGGGCTATATCTTGAAAGCAGAATAAATAATTATCTTCTTAACAGCTTTTCTTACTGGGAACAAGATTCTTTTTAATCATCTAAGTGGAATATAGCATAATGAGTGAACATATGTCCTGTGTTTTCTGGAGGAAGTAACGATCACAGCATTCCTCACCAGGATTTTTTTTTTTACATGCATATGCGTATCTCTCTAATTAGGTTCTCAGGAGGAGTGGGGTGGTCTTTATCCAGCTAGAAGGTATCAGATGCTGTGCTCACCTCCTTAGGCCGAGAGACGTATTCTGAACGACTGAAATATTCCAGCAACAGATGTTTAGAAGCTACAGCTGAAACAAGTTCCTGAAAAAAAATATTAAAAATGGATAAACCCATCAAAACAGAAAGTGACAATTTCGGCAATAACCAATGTCCCTTTACACACCATCAGGTCTTTACTATGGAGATTTTGGGTTGGTTTTTTTCTGGTTTTTCATTTATTTTGGTTTGGCCATAAATATTTATTTATTTATTTATTTATTTATTTTGGTAGTTTGGCCATTTTGGTATTTCGGTTATGTTATTTTCAGCAATTGCATCTACTCACTAGTGCTAATATTGCAGAAATGACATAACCAAAATGATGTAATTTCTATAATATTTGCATTATTGTGCGTGCACAGTGGACCCAATCGAATCCTTGATATGCACATGGAGGAGCTGAGCAAGTGCAAACCTTGATGCATACTTCATGCACAGCATTCGCAGGTCATGTGCATGCTGTTTGTGATGAGCGCATGCCAAGAATAACGTGCACAAGGGTTGCACAATGTGTTTCCAGCCTGCATGCAACTTTTGAATGCACGCACCTTGTGCACATTGCATGCTCAACACATGGAGTCAGCCCAGTGGCTTAAAAGGATGCGAATGACAAAACTAAAATCACAAAACCTAAAAATCCAAAATGGAATACCTGAAAAATGATATGTGCATACCCACTTTGGTCATGGATATTGACCACCCAATTGTAAATAATACCTGTGAGTAATAAACCCGCTACTAGGGCTGAAACACATAGCTTGTTTGCTACCCATGGGTAATATCTACATTTCTGAATACTGCATCAG
>QEPC01001301.1:1371135-1382945 GCA_003113815.1 Sphenodon punctatus
GAACTGAACGGTCGAACCAAACAGCCGAACCGAACGCAGCCGAACCGAACGGCCAAACCTGAACCGCGATCTGTTCGCCCATCCCTACTAGGGAGCCAATTAGTTTTCCCCATATAAAAATAGGGGATTGAGACAAACCTGTCACTCTACATCCTTTGACATCTGTCCCAAATTGGGTTTCAATTGCTGATTTATTAATTTTTTAAAAAAGATGCTGCAGATCCTTTGTTTGAGTTATCAAACGCTGTGCAGGCGAATTGTCTTTAGTTTGCTCTTTGCATGCTCGAAAACGTTTTCAACGTTACCCACCTTCCCATTCATTCATTAGCGTCTGATGTGACATGTCCCGGGTGTTCCTTTAGTGCAGGGGAAGCAGTTTTAAACTGACGGTGTATCTTTTTACAAGTAGGAGTCCTCCTCCTCCTCCCCCTCCATCTTTTCTTTTTTTTAAAAGTGTTCTAATTTAGACCATTAGCATAGCCAGTGGTTAGATGACATGATGTTGCTAATGGAACCACTTTGGAATAGGACACCAGTTGTACTGTCTGCTGGGATTCAGAAGCATATAATACACATGTTTATTTAATTTCTTAAGAGTTGATAGTAATGGCTTCAGCATTTTTGTGTTAAGTAATCGCCATCATTCTGCCCTCCACCTCCCCCCGGCAAGGAATGCACATGTAATGCAATCCATGTTTTCCTGGGATAATTGGGCTTTCTATACTCAGCTGGCTGACGATGAAATTCCAAACTGGCTTCCTATGTTAGAGAAAATAGGGATGGGGCGGGTGGGCTTGGATTGTTCCTAGGTTGTTTTCTCCTCCCTTTTAGGTGTCTCCATGGAGGTTTCTTTCACATGGAACCGTATGAAATCCCAACAGGAGTATCTGGGTTGCTGCACAGCTGCCACTCCTCTCAATCAGAATAAATATTCTAACATATGCACTCTGCATGTTGCTCATTTATAAAGGTGGCTTTACGCCCAGGCAGCCTTGAGCCCGACAGACAAAGTAATGACACACTCTCTCTGCCAGGTCATGCCATGCCATCCTCACAGTCACTCTTAGGGAGGAAAGTGGCTCATTCTCCCTTTCTGGCTCCTGGCCGTGTGCAGCTAAGACATGAATAGCACTCCTCTTTTACCCAAGGCACTTAACTGAACCTCAGCTGCTGCCATTAGGGATGGGCAAACGCGGTTCAGAAGTTCGGAGTTTGGACCGAACTCGATGAGTTCGGTCAACTGAACCGAACTCTCCAAACCAAAGTCGATTTTTGAACCGAACCGAATTTCTGAACTTGGCTCTGTTCGTCAATGCCTAAAAGATAATATTCCATTGAGTTCAATAGGGTTTGAATTTCCGAACTTTGTTCAGAAGTTCGGAGTTCGGACCGAACTCGAATAGTTCGGTCGACTGAACCAAACTTCTGAACTGAACCGAATTACTGAACCGAATTTCCGAACTCAGTTCTGTTTGCCCATCCCTAGCTGCCATTGTGGTTCAGCTCTGGAGAAGGAAGAGGAAGGGGCAGGGTTTACCACCTGGCCAATCAAAGGTGAGTTTAGCTCTGCTTGGTCTTTGCCCCTCCCATCAAACCTGGAAAGCAGGAGAAGTGGAAGTGGGTGCAGCAAAGTTCAAATTTCAGTTCCAGAAGCTCAGGCTGAGTTTTCTGCGTGTAAGGGGAAGCTGTTACTAGTGTATCCACAGATGAAACATAAGGGCCAAATTTAAATGTTTGACTAAGTCCCATGTGACAAAGTCATTGTAAATCCATGCAGACCTAGGCCCATAGGGCTGAGGCAAGTGCCTGCAGTGATGGAGCACCAAGGGAGTGAGCTGGCTCAAAATGCATCTGGCCCTTTAACTAGCCAGGAGATGAGGTAGCCAATTGAGAACAACTGAGTGGCTCCAGTTTGAGAGTCAGCTATAAGAGGGAGCTGGAAAGCTCAGTGAGGAGTTCAGCAGGGAGATGCAGCAAGCCACAGGGCTCTGTCTCAGAGAGGTGGCTTGCCTTGGCGGACTGAAGACAGGGACCACGGAGCCTGCACCCAAGACCCTGGGAACTGGCTGGCACCCAAGACCCATGGGAAGGAGAAGAAACTGGAATAGACCTGTTGTGTCAGGTTCCCTGCCTCCCAGAGAGGTAGGGATGTGCAAAAGTGGTTCGGAGTTCGGGCCATTCTGTGCTGCACAGCCCTTTCCCAAAATGGTGCCAGCACTGTTGCTGCCATTTTGTAAAAGGGCAGCCAGTCTGCACACGCGCAGAATGGCTTCCCTTTTCCAAAGTGACGCTGCCGGTGTCATTTTTGAAAAGGGCTGTGCATTCACAAAACGGCCCAGCGGTGATTTTTCATATGCACAAAAAAATTTAATTGAGGAAAAAAATCTCAGTCGACAAGCAGCCGAGAACCACTTTTTCCTCTAATATCATTTCTCATTAAAAATGAGTCAAAACCTGGATTCTCAATGAGAATCAAGAAAAAAAATGAAATTGAGTTTCATCCCAAGTTCAGGGTAGAGAGCTTGCAGGGACTCACCCTAACAGGCTGCTGCCTTGTTACAGCCCCGTAAAACCCAGAGTCACTACTTTCAGGAGATCCTATGCTTATCTGTAGATTGATAGCTGACAACTTTCCCAGAGTCATGCAGTATGTCAACCTGTTGGTACCTCTCTTTCCTGTACCACGTATTTACTATTTGGGAAGGAATTTTCTCTGAGAAAATTCTCTAACTAGGAGTACCTCCACACGAGCAATGCGAGCCTGATTGCCACCGCCACACGGCGGGGCAAGTGCAGGGAGCTGGTCACATGGCTGCAGGGAGGCCAGGAAGGCCAACCCCTGTTTGAGATGCCACCATAGCCAGGGTGGGCTGTGGGGTCCGCTGCACGAGCACCCACCCGGCCCGGCCTCTCTTCCCCAGCCAGATATAAAGCCCGCATGTGACAGGCAGCAATGCCTGTTGCTCATGACCCTGCTGTAGAGCTCACCCCGCAGCAGGCACAAGGGGCCTGGCCACAGAAGTTGCCCTGCCCTGGACAGCCTTACCTCCGGGGTAAGGCTGTTCCAGGATGCATCCTTGAAATTTTTCTGACGTGGCAAGGGGAACATCTGGTTGTCTAGGGAGGGGCATGGTAGCCTCCCCTCCCTGTGTCATCTGGACTCATCCCAAGTGTTCAAACACCTACATGCAGTCTGTCCAGCACTAGTCATCCATGAAGGCATAGGAATGTATCCACTCCCTGCTATTCACTTCCAGCTCCTGACTATTTATTTTATTTATTTATTCAATTTGTATCCCGCCCCTCCTGCGAACAGCTCGGTGAACAAACTAGAGGATGAGCAGCAGAACCACTGCTTGCGGATTCCCCCCCCCCCCCAATTTCAAGCAGGTTGTGGTCGACCTGAATGCCATTTGGCAAAACATTCAAGCAACTGATTTTTCACTGTTTGGGGTTGTTTATTTCGCTTATTTCATCAGTGCTGAATCTCTGTTCCTTTTCGCCAATAGCATTTAAAAATGCCATACTGGCTTAGACCAATGGTCCATCAAGCCCAGCGTCCTGTCTCTGATAGTGGTCAATCTCAGTCACTTCAGAGAAGTAGCCCACGGGTTATAATGGGGCGATCCATTCCCTGGTTTTCACGCCTAGCTCCCAACAGTTAGAGGTTACATCCCTTAACCTACTTGGCTAATAGCCATGAATAGACCTATCCGCCAAAAACTTAAACCCACCCATGGTAGTGGCCTTGTCTACCTCCTCTGGCAACAAATTCCTCAAGTGAATGGTTCATTGAGTGAAAAAGGCACCTTCTTTCATTTCTTTTAAATCTGCTGCCAGTTAATTTCATGGAGCATCCCCTAGTTCCTGTTCCCTACTTACTCATTCCATACCAGTTACAATTTTATAAACTTCTATCCTATCCCCTCTCAGTCATCTCTTTTCTAAGCTGAAGAGCCCCAACATATCCATCCTCTCTTGTATGGAAGCATTACCATTCCCTTTTATCCCCTTTTCTGTACCCTGTTTGACTATATCCTTTTTGAGCTGGGGCGACCAGAAGTGCACACAATATTCAATGAAAATCAGTGTCAGAAAATGAATGACAAGAAGTGGAAAAGGCCGAAACCAATCAAATGAATGGACTGAATAACCTGGACAAACAAAAAGAACTGAAATTGCAAAAAAAAAGAAAAGGGCAATCCATCGAAGATAAGGCAGGTAGCATTTGCTATTTATTCCATTTGTTTTGTGCCGACTAATAGAACTGGTATCATTTCTGGACCGAGCAACCAAAGTGGTGTCTGTTGACATGCTTTGCAAGGAGCAGCTATTGTTATCCCTGCTCTCTAAAAGCATTTTGGGCAATCATAAGCTGTCTGAGTTTGGATCCTCTGTGATGTTACTTTCAATAATGATAGCTGGAAAAGTCTGGAAATTTAAAGTGAACCAATGCTTAATTGGAAAGAGAAAATCAAAGAGGAGGATCCTCATTATTGTAAAGTGAGCGAAAAAACCAAACAAATAAAAATAACAAAAACCCAACCTTCAAAAAAACAAAACAATTTCTTGCACTCTGAAAAAATTGGGTCATTCTGAGAAGTTAAAAAAAAAGGCAGGTATTTCTCCTGCTGTTGCTAAAAAATTCTGGATTGGCCATTGTCACAAGATCCCACTTCTTCGAGCTCCAGGCCTTGGACAAAAAACAGTGCACCCTGCAGTACTCCGTTATCTCCCCAGATGAGGGGTTCTTAAATTTGGGGTCTGGCCTCCACACGCTCCCCTACAGTCATCCGGAACCCAACTTGTCAGGGCTTCTCCCATCAAAGGTGAGTCCCTTGAAAATCAAAGACCTAAACCTAAACACCAAATCTAAGGTATAGAAAGATCCCACCAGGATGTTTCCAATCAGAAGTTCAAGTTGAGGCCTGTTTTCCTCTGAGAAGCCTGTGATTGTAGTACCTCTAGCGTGGGCCCATTGCTCCACCTTCTCAGGGCTCGAAATGCCAGGGGCAGCCAGTCCTTGAGGAGATGTGCTTCCTTCAGCTTCCCCTGTTGACTGCCATTCTCCTGCTAGAATACACCAGAGGTTGTTCTGGTTTAAAGGGCCAGTACACTTTTTCCTAAGCATGTCATAGACAGTCGCCATTTTGATTTGCTTTCAGTTCTGGGGGCTATCTTGTGGCTGGACTCTGCCACAGCCATATACCAAATATTAATACCAAAGCTTCCAGCCTCTCTGAGATGCCACAAGGCTCTGAGACTGTTTTTCTACCACATGCCCACCGTTCCAGTGCCAGAGCTGGCCTTACGCAGGTTGAGAGCCCCCCACACCCAAGAAGGCCCATCCTGGTAGTCTCAAGCCCAGCACTCCTGTGGCCCCAGGACCCTCCCTCTGCCTACAACTCTCACAACCTGGGGTGACTGCTTCCTGTGGGGCCCTTCCCCACCCCTCACTTTCGAGTAGATCACACAAGCCCTAGTTGTGTACATGGAAGGGGGAGAGCGCATGTGCGAGCTTGTGTGCACGGCAGAGTCTCTGTGTGCACGCATGTGTGTGAAAACCTATGAAATGACTTTCTTTTTTAAAAGCAAACACCAGTCTGCCTATTATTAAAGGGGCAGGAGAGAGGGCCGCTGGGACCCCCACATTTTGCTTTTTCACCCTGGGACCGCAAAGTCTAAGGCTGGCCCTGTCCGTCGCAAAGCTCAGATGGAACTGGATATAATGAAAACCAAGATCCTTTTGTTCTATCCTACTTTAATTAACCATTTAGCCTAATGACTTGACTTCAGGGATGATCTATTAATATTGTCTCTCCAGCAGCAACCCTGCGGCATTCAGTCCTCAATCATTTAAATGACAGAGCTCCCAATACCCAGACCGAAGCTTTCAGTGAGAGTCTGAATCCCCTTGAGCTCCGCACCCCATACTTTAAACTAGACGACAGACAAGGTTGCAGAAGATGGTTTGAGTGCATGGATCTGCCCATGGGGGTGTTCAACACATGAGAATCAATTAATGCTGCAACTTATGTGGAAGGGTTTGCCTGGTGGGGGCTGCCCCAGGCAAAGCGTTAGATGGACGTCTCACCCTCTAGGTTCTCAAACTTGGGGGGGGGGGCAGCCTTTCTGGGGGAGGGGCATTGAAGGTGTTCTAAGAGGGTGTGAGGCAAACACCTAGCTCCACAATCACTAAGCTAGGGGGAATCTCAAAAATAATGGGGTCCCATGGAGGGAGAGAGAGTCAAAGAAAAAGGAAGGGAGAAGCTATGGAAGAGTGGGAACAGAGATGAAATGGGTAGCACACGTTTGCTACCCATGGGTAATACCGCAATTATGGGTAATCTGTTGGCTGCCCATTTGGTACCAAGTTGGGCACCCGATTACCCCAAAGTCTGGGTATCGTTGTTACTGGGTTACTGATTCTCCATTTTACCATCTCGTTTTGGTAATGGAAAAATCAATAAATTGACAACTATAAATGTGAAGAGGATCTGTGGATTGTAGTTGATCACAAACGGAAGATGGCTGCTTTTACACAGACGCCCCCTCCCCCACTCGGTGTTTGGTTGCGTGTGGTCTGTGTAAACATCCGGCAAAGGGGGGGGGATGGGTGTCCACTCGGTGTTCATCCATGTGAACACCAAGCGGAATGGGTGGGGGTGTGTGCACACTCCCGCACAACACTCACTTCCACCCATCGCCCACCCACCTCCACCAACGGAGCCCTCCGGAAAACCGGAGGCAGCTCCATGGGTGGAGATGGGGGGTGTCCGTGTAAAGTGACACACACACACCTCCACCCACTGTGCCAAAACACCCATCCCCCCCCACCCCCATCCTTGTAAAAAGGGCCCATGAGTCACCCGTGTTCTGCAGCGGCATAAAAGGTGGATGCAATTTTTAGGCTGCATTAACAGAAACATTGTTTGCAAGTCACAAGAAGAAATAGTGTCACTCTATTCTGTGCTGGTCAGAGCTCATCTGGAGTAGTGTCCAGTTCTGGGCACTGCTCTTAGGAAGGACATTGACAAATTGGAATAGGTTCAGAGGAGGGCAAGAAAGATGATCAGAGGTCTGAAAATCTAGTCTTGTGGGGAAAGGTTGAAGGAGCTGGGTATGTTTAGCCTAGAGAACAGAAGACTAAGGGAAGACAACGATTGCAGTCTTCCACTACCCGAGGAACTCCCACAGAGAGGATGGCAAAGACTTATTCTCTCTTGCTCCTGAAGGCAAGACTGGAAATAATGGACTCAAATGACAAGAAAGCAGATTTCTGTTATACATTAGCAGAAGTTCCTAACAGTAAGAGCTGTTCAACTGTGGGGGGAAAATGACTGGCGTGTGTCTGTGGTGCTGTCTCCCATCATGACTGGCTGTTGTGCTAGGAGGTGTGTTGTGTGACCATGTGTCTGTGTACTGCTGGGTAGGTGTGTGTGTTTATGTGTATTGTGGTGGGAGGTGTGTGTGTGTCTGTGTGTTTCCAGAACCTCTGTATCAATGACTTTTAAATCCTTTGTCTTTCAGAGTGGGTGAGTTTGGGAAGACGTCCACCAAATGGCAGAGGGTAGAAAACCTTTAACAAAGCTGACCTGTCTACTATATTTGACAAAGATTGTAGCTGCTTAATTATAAATCCTCTTTCTGGTGCTATAGTTCTTGACTCACTATAAACCTCCCTGGGTGGAGGTTTATCTAAAGGGATCTGATCTCCAGTAGTTTGGCTGCTAAGAGAGACAAAGTTCTTCTTTCAGTCATAGAGTTTTTGCATGGCTAGAAAATTTCCTCTGCTGCTGCCCATGTATCAGTTCTGTTCATAAATTAACTCCAAGGTGCCCAAATCCTGACCCCAGTAAGTGTGCTAACTTTTTCCTCTCTCTTTACAGCCCTCTACCTTGAATCAGGCTAGGTCAGCTCTTGTATATTATATGATGGTGTTTGCAAACTACCAAACAACCAGGGTTGGAGGGCACAAAAATATTTTCACAATGAAAAGTCTTAAAGAACGTTTCCAGTGTAAATTTTAAAAATCCCCATATCCTTCAACCCATATACAAAGAGTTTATATGGTATTCTAGCTGAGTACCCATGGAAAACCTTAAATATTCAGGTCCTTTTTTCAAAGCAACAGTATCCACTGAATGGACCTGTTATCAATCAATCTCATTGTTCTGTAAAGTGCCAGGTACACAGCTGGCGCTATACAAGTGTTTATAATAATAATATAATAATAAACACAAAGCAACTAATGTGAAACACAATTTTGTTTTTTAAAAGCGGGCTGGGAGAGGGAAATGGGTCCAGTGTTCAGTTCATTTAAAAGAATGCAGGAAACCCAAGGTTTGTGCTGCTCCACCCGATGTAAATTTCATCTCTGCTAAATCTGAGCTCTCGGGGGGGGGGGGAAAGGTTCATTTCAACTGCAACTCTTGGCTCATGTCAAAAATCTGGCATGCAGTCTCACTCGCCCAGCACTGTCCCCCTCCCACAGTTAGCTGGGTGTCGAAGAACCAGGCACACAGGCTGTCTCTTATACACATCTAGATGTGTATAAGAGACAGCCCCTGCTCTCTCTCTCTCTCACACACACACACACACACACCCTTCCTCCCCCCAGCATGCACTCTCTCTCACATGCTCTTCCTCCCCCCTTGAACTCCCACAGTCTAGCTCCCCCAGTGCACACACCACAGCTCCCAACACTATGCACACACACTCAGTCTCTCTCCTCCATACATACACACTCACACACCAAAACCATGCACTATACACACACACAATATCTCACCCCACAGTACACACAGAGCACCCAACACTCACACACTCACAGTCTACCTCCCCCAGTGTGCACATGCATGCACACATGCAGTTTTCCCTCGCCCAGCACACACACCACAACTCCCAGCTACACACACGCCACAGCTCAGAGCTACAGTCTTCCATCTCTCCCATGTATGTGCATGCGCACACGCGCACACACATATACACGTTCACCCCACATCTCTCAGCACTACACACAGTCACACACAGGCATGCTGTCTGCCCAGCCACTCACTCACTTACTTGTCTGCCTCTGTTGCTGCTGCTGGAAGTTTGGAAGGGCCTGTGCCGCCAGCCCGCTCGTCTGGCTGCAGCACCTGCGGGGCCTCCGTGTATGTGTGCACACTGGGCACAGCCATGTTTCATGTCTGGCATGCTGAGAAATGTAGTCCCTGCATGCCATGGGATATCTCCATCCCCCTTCCATCAAACTTCCCTTCCCTGCTGCCAGACCTTGTAGAACCCATCCTTTGAATTTCTTTTAACATTCAGGGAAACTTACCCCCCACCCCTCAATAGAGAAAACCCCAACAACAACAAAAACCCTTGCCAACCCCGGAAGTAAACAGCATGAAAATTCCAGTGGAAGTGAATTCCACTGGAAGCACTTGCATTGGAACTCCTACCTGCCTTAACTAATAGAGCCACCCCCATGGCTCTATAATATAATAACAACAACCTACTGTTCTAAAGCATAAGTCACTTTTCCTCTGTACTTTGCAATCAGTCTCCATTGCAAATACAGTTGGCCAACATCCTCCTAATCAATGTTGACTGGCCTGTTGTGTGCTGTCTTATCTGTATTTGCCTGTCTTGTCCATTGTGATTTGTCGGATATCATTTTGTTTAGTTACAGCTTAAATTTCAATGTAAATTCCCTCTGTGTGTCCATTCATCCAAACTGAGGTTTATTGGAGATGATGGAGGAATGTCCGTATTGCACAGAATAATGCAACATACTTGATACAAAGGTATTATTCAGTTGTTCCATTGCTATTGTGGGAAAAGGTTTCAAGAGAGAGAGATTTTTAATAAATTATTATTTTGATGTGTGAACAGAATGCGATTCAGATGTTCGGACATTTGGTTCGAAACCTGAGTTTGGGTTCGGTTGTTCGGTTCAGCAGAGTTCGGTTTGGCCGAACTTGGTCGAATATTCGAAAATAGCGCTATTGATACCTAATTCGAAGATTATTTTTTTTTGTATTGGTATCATTTGGCCCTGAAACAACCTCTGGTCTCCACCCCTGGTGCCAGGAAGTCTGCTCCTCAGCTGCCTCCCCCTTCCAGTCATGTTTTTCCCACCTGAAGTCACATTTTCCCCACCCCCAAACTCATCCGAACTCACCCGAACATGACCGAACTGTTTGGCCATTTTTGAGTTCAGTTCGGACGTCCAAACAGACCAAGTTTGGTCCGAATATCCGAACCGCATTCGCACATCCCTATTATTTTGAGATAATGTCTGATTTATGGAAACAAGGTATGAAAGAGTACAAATTACCAAGGGATGTGGTAGATTCTTCATCTTTCACAATTCAATCTAGCAGTATGCAATTTGTTTTTGTTTTTTAAATTATGAAAATGAACAAAACCCTGTTCATTTTAGTAACTAAAATACAACAACGATAGGCCAGGGTAACGAAAATGAAGAAAAAGCAGCTGTTTTTGTTATAAAAATAAACAATAAACATAAAATACCCCCACCCCCCGTACATGTGCAAAATGGCTACCAGAGCCATTCTACACATATGCGCCCTATCCCAACATGGCCCCAGCAGCATCAGTGCCATTTTGGAAAAGGGCAGCCGGTCTGTGCATGCGCAGCAGCCATTTTGCATATTCACCCTCTTAAAAAATGGTGCTGACACTGCTGGCACCATTTTGGAAAATGGCTGCACATGCACAGAATTGTCTGAAAGTCATTTTAACCTGCACAGTGATTTTTTAAATTTATTTTTAAAAATTATTTTAAATTAAAAAAATATATACTGAATAAAACAATGAAAAATCAAAAATGAAAGTTTTAGTTTATAAAAACCCCTAAAACCAAAAGGGGTTATGTAAACAAGAATGAAAACAAAAAAAGAGAACAAATTATATGCCTGCTGAACTCTCCCCCCCGCCCCCCAATGCAATCTTAGAGTTGTTTGGTGCCAGCATTAAACCTTGGTGTCAACATAAATTTCAGTTCATGTCAGTGGGATTCACATCATCATTGAACAGCTGGAGGTTCAAGCTGCTGGTGTCTTCAAGTCAAGACCAGATAAGTTCCTAAAATATTTGTGTCTCAATTACAAGCTGTTAAGACTGGAATCATGAGGCCTGGGTAATACAGGTCAGGTTATAACATTACAAGATTTCCTTATGACAGGACATTAAAGTATTATGGAATGTCTTATTCAAGGTTATTGTTTTCTTGATTGGCTCAGTAACTGAATGTCCACATTGGTTTGGTTCAGATTTGTTCAGTTCAGGTTTGATTTGTGGATGTTCAAGTCTGAGGATCGGTCCAGTTTGTGACATTCAGTTCGAGATCGTGGGGTTTGAATAGTCGAGGTTGTGAGTTTCTGAGTCAGTCTGGTTTGTTTATGGTAGGGATGGGCGAACACGGTTCGGCAGTTCGGAGTTCGGCCTGAACTCGGCCTGTTCGGATGACTGAACTCGAACCCGAACCTGAACATACCGAACAAACCGAACAGTGAAATGGCTGAACAGTTCGGTCAGTTCGGATCGCGTTTGGATGAGTTCGGGTGGCAAAAAAAGGTTCACTGGAAGGTCAAACATGACAGGGAGGTGTCAGTCACTGAGGAGCAGACTTCCAGGCACCAGGGGTGGAAAGGCTTGCAAAAAACGAAACTAATTATCTGCCTCCCCCCTTCCCAACACCTTCTGAGCTAGTCACTGTTCCTGAACAGCAGGTGTTGAGTAGGATTTTTAGATTGCTTTAAGTTTCATTTCACTTTTGTAATGAAATGAAACTTAAA
>QEPC01001301.1:1383188-1395678 GCA_003113815.1 Sphenodon punctatus
TAGGAGTTAGCTTAGTGATAGAGATAGCGTTAGTGATTTAGTTTTAGTGTTTGTAGGAGTAGGTCTGTGTACTTATTAGATAATCCATTTAGTTCATAGCATTTAGAGTAGTTAATAGCAGTTAGATTTAGTGTAGATAGATATATATAATATTAGATAATTTAAAAACCCATATAAAAACAAAAAAACAAATAAAAAACAAAAGAAAACCATATAAAACCCAATAAAAAACCAAAAAACCATATAAAAAACAAAGCACCCATAACAACATTTCCTGAATGGCCGAACCAAACAGCTGAACGGCCGAACCGAACGGCCTGTTTGGACGACTGAACTGAACAGCTGAACCTGAACTCGGCGAACTAGCCGAACTGACGAACTGAACGGACGAACTGAACGCAGCCGAACCGAACGGCCGAACCCGAACCGCCATCTGTTCGCCCATCCCTAGTTTATGGTTAGTTGCAGAGCATTTCCAGCTTGTTTGGTTCTGCCTACTTCCCCTGTGATTAGGGCTGAAATAGGTATCTCATTTGCTACTTGCGGGCAATGCCAGCAATTGTGGGTACCATATCAGAATTTCCATTACAGTTTTAACTGTTACCAATCAGTAAGTCGGGCTGAAAATCTGAAAAATGAGTCTGGAAACTCAAAATAACAGGACCAGAAGTTGACATTCCAGGATATCAGTACTTAAACTGGACACTAATTGGGCACCTATTAGTACCCAAATGATGTTGGTCAATTCAGATACCAGAAATTAGGGCTGAGATGAGAGCACATGTCCCATTCCCGAAGGGAAATACCAACCTTTTGGGAGTGCTTTCGTGTGCCTGTCAGTAATTCATCAGTTTCCGATGATTCTGTGTTTCTGCCATTTTCCCCCCATAATTTTCCTCTTGGACTTTTTCATCACTTTCCCGAACTTTTTTGTCATTTTCGTCACTTTCCGGGACTTTGTCACTTTCCATGAATTTTATGAGTTTTATGACAGTTTTCCAGCACTTCTGTGTCGATTTCCAGCACTTCCACAGTGTTTATCTGGCACGTTTTAATCTACACAGCCCCTGGAGGCACATGTGTGTGGGACCAGCCTATGGCAGCTCCATTCAACTTGCAAAAAAAAATATGAGAAAATGGCAAAAACATTGGGAAAGCCGGTAAGTTTCCATGTTGTGTCAATCTTGGCAAATGCCCTGCTTCCAATGGAAGCAGTACTCGTTGAGATTTTTCATTTCAACTCTACCAGAAATTCAACAAGTATACTTTCACTGGGAGGGGGGATAGACGTACCAGGGAGGACCCCACACACTCATACAAGGCCAGCGGGCTCAAGCTCTGTGGGGAATTCCCTGGGAGGTAATTCCCGTAGGATAGTGTTGTGGCCCTTGTGATCTCAATGAGACCAGGCCCCTATCATCATAGGGTGCAGAGCACATTCGTGAGAGTACAGCCTCACACCACACACGTTCACTGACAAGGGGGAGGAGGGGAACGAGTGAGGTGGTTGTGAGGGATTGCAGGGATAGGGGACCAGGTTCAGATGGAATGACGAGGGGGACTTTTGCTCTCTAGGGGGGAAGGAACAAATCCCAGGGAAGGGGATTTGCACTCTTCCCAGCCACCGCTCACTCACGCATGCAACCTTAGGGAAAGGGTACACAGGGACACAATTGTACTGACACTCACTCTCACACTAAACCAGGGCAGGGGTAAGGCAAGGTCAAGGGCAAGGATGCAAAGGTC
The DNA here is from genome assembly GCA_003113815.1 of Sphenodon punctatus. Taxonomy (NCBI): domain Eukaryota; kingdom Metazoa; phylum Chordata; class Lepidosauria; order Sphenodontia; family Sphenodontidae; genus Sphenodon; species Sphenodon punctatus. The sequence continues at coordinate 1,384,935 of QEPC01001301.1, forward strand.
AAGGGCAAGGATGCAAAGGAAGACAAAGACAAAGGAAACTTAGCTTTCTTGGGCCAGCTTCTCAGGCTCTGATTCCTGGTGCTGTGTGTCTCACAATGCCAGTGTTTATAGTCCATGCTCCGTTCCCTAGCATGCCTGGAACTGTGCGGATGCTGCACAGGCTCCAGTGATGACCTCACATGGCATGAGTTTGAAGGCTCGCTTGAATCGGCGCTGAGGCTGGTTGCGTGGCGTGGCGGCACAGCTATCTGTGTCACCATGTCAGTTTTACGTACCGGCAGCGGGGTGACTTGAGTGAGGACGGGGGGAGGACGGCTCTCCGCAACACAATGGAGACCTTCAAACACCGCCCCCCCAATGATGCCCAGATGACGGGGGCTGACATATACCAATTTTTGCAGGTACTTTTTCATCTCTAGTGATAATCCTCTTTTCTCTTTGGGACCAATGCTTACAATGGCTGTATAGTTATGGAGAGTGATTATAAACTAGGGATGGAACTCAGTCTTCAGAAAACTTCAGAATCTTCAAGAATTTAAGGTATTCGGTTCTGAAAGTCTGAAGTCCGAAGTTCTGAGGACCAAGGCAGTTAACTTTGAAAACTTCAGAAGTCATTGCACGCATGGGAGACTGGTGGACAGCTGAGCTTCTTCTGGAAATGAAACTTAGTGCCATATTTGGTAGCAGGGCAATATGGGAGGGGATAGTTCAGTGATGGTAAGCCAGATGGCAAGCTTTTGATTAGCTGGCAGGGTAAAATAAAAATGGCTTCAGTCATTTTCCATTTTCTTTGGTGAATTTGACTGTGCGCTACAGTACTGAATCTGTAAGTAATCGGCTGGGGGGGGGGGGGGGGGGGGGTGCCTGGCCTTGCTTGGCCTGGCATGGTATGGTTTGGTCTGTCCTGTCCATGCAGGTGATGGGGTATACGTTAAGCTTTACCATGCCACGCTTTTTTTCAGTGGCAGCTGTTGGTTTTTGAGACTGGGTTGGCAGTGGGTGGGTTAAACCTACTGCGGGCAGTTTTATCCAAGCGGGCCGTCATGCCTAGGGGTGGAGCCTGGCCCAGGGGTGGAACCAGCACAATGGTAGGCCAGTGTCGTGGCTTAACCCAGCAGCAAGGAGTTCCTAGGGTTAACATTGGATGGAGATTACATTAGTTAACACTGCGAATTCCTTGCTGCTGAGTGAAAAACAGCCACTGGGGGATAGAGAATGCTCTTACTGGGGTCCTGTCCACTCTCTTTCCCACTGCCTCCAAATTAACCATAGCAATTCAATTTCAATTTATTTGTTTAGCCATTGGCCATAACAATAGTATAAAAACTAAAATGCACAAACAAACAATAATAAAATACAGCAAATGTATAAACAAACAAAATGAAGTTCAGGAAGTACAATAGGGCATTAATTGTCTTCACAATCCTCACTTGCCTTGCCCTTCCCATGATTGGGCAACATATTTGACACACACACACCCCGAGAAAATAGCTCAGACGGTAAGCATAGTTAATGGCAGATCAGGACACAGAGATTCCTGATCATCCTCTTTTATCAGTAGTATGCAGAGCCCTTGGGGGAGGCAGTAAATACCTTGACCTTCCCAGGGCTTATGGCGGCACACTTTACCCCTGCAAAGTGCAGACCCCCTGGGTCTGCATTTATAACGACTGCATTAAGATAAAATAAAATAGAATAAAGTGGAAGCATATGTCAGGTCAGTGATGGACTAGGGGGATATTAACCATAGCAGGCTAAAGAAATAGTTCACATTCCCATCACCTACCTTTATCCTGCACCCTCAAATCCTCAATTTTCATGGCATCCTTGGCCACCTGTAGTCTTCTGAAGATGTAGACTTTGGGACAAGCTTTCCTTCTAGCTTGGAGAACAGGGAAGAATAAGTTAGCTCCCTGTCCTGTGACAAGCCGAATCAGAAGAGAATGAAAGGGAAGAGAAGGACAGTACAGAGGAGAAGTAGGAGGGAAAGGGTTTGGTTTTGCTGCATGAGAAGAGGAAGAGGAAGAAATGGGTTTAGTGGGGAACAGGGGAAAGGGGTCTCCTTGTTGTCTGCAGCCTTCTCTTCTGCCTAGGGATGTGTGAACAGATTGTGGTTTGGGTTCGGTCATTCGGTTCAGTCCAGTAGTTTGGTTTGGGCATTTGGGTCGGTCACCGAGTTCGGGTTCAGCAGTTCGGTTCGGTCGTGTTCAGTTCGGGCGTTCGGAAAAATGTATCATGAGATCCCATGATTGCGTCAGAAACCGGAAATTCGAGTGCATGCAGAGCTGTGGTGAGAGAGTGTGTATTTGGCTGGCTGGCTGTTCAGTTCGTGTGTTTTGACTGTTTGTGTTTGGTTTGGCTGTGTTGTTTTGGCTGGTTGGTGAGTGTTGATGGGTGACTGCTGATGTTGGTCTGTTGAAGTGTGTGTTTAAAAAAAAAAAAAAAGGAAGAAGACTGTTGTCTTAATTAAATGCCTGGGGGCCAACGTGATGCTCCTCTACAATTGAGAAGGGCTGCCCATCCAGCGCAATCATCTCGGCCAACAGGCGCTTGGCTTTCTCTTGGAAGAAGACACACCGCCCTCCAGCACCTGATGGCCTTGGCAGCTGCCCCCACCCCAGCTCCTCCATTGTGGACTGACGCTGCTGGTGAGGCTCCTACTAATGTTTTGCCCCATACTGCTCCTGCTGCTAGAGGCAGCAGCAGTTGGTGCAGAATGCTTGCCCGCTGAAGGAGGCAGGTGACTGGCCGCTGCAGTCGGGAACCCGCTGGCATCCACTTCCCCTGCCTTCCTGCTTAGCATCAAAGCACTGTGGCATGCCTTGAGGTGCCTCGCCACTGCAGTTGTCCCAAGGTTGGCGAGCACCTGCCCACGCTTCACCAGCTTATTGCACAAAATGCACTGTATCTCTCTGGGATCATCTGCTCGCACCAGCTTAAAATGTTCCCAGACAGAGGATTCCCCCCCCCTTCTCCATTTCTCCCTCCAAAATAATGTTTTAATATATTTTTATTATTATTATTTTTTCCCTAATGTTATATCTATCTATCTACACTAAATCTAACTGCTATAACTATTCTAAATGCTATGAACTAAATGGATTATCTATCTAATAGATACAAAGGCCTACTCCTACAAAACACTACTTAATCTCTAAACACGATCTCAGCTAACTCCTACAACTATCTACTATCTCTAATCGAATATCTATCAATCGATCGATTGATTGATAGATATTATCTATCTATCTCCCCCCATATATGGGATGGGGGGAGAAACACAAAGAACACAGAGAGGGGTACAAAACTGAAATGAAACCTAAATCAATCTAATGCTACTGAAAATTAATCAAAAAACAGGGGAAGGGAATCAGGGATGGAATATATATAGAGGGAGAGGGAAAGGATTCAATGGAGGGGAGGAGGAAGGAAGATTGAACACAGGGAACACAGGGAGGGGTAAAAACAAAAAATAACACCTAAATCTATCTAATCTAAGCTAAATAAATGATGATATGGAGGTAGATGGGTTGGATGGGTGAAATAGGAGAAGGATTGCAATGGACTGAGGAGAATAAAACTGCTGGGAGAGGAAGCCTTCTGAAACGCCTGCTGTTCAGGAACAGTGACTAGCTCAGAAGGTGTCGGCAGGGGGAGGGCAATGAATTTTGTTACTTTCTGCGCCGGCCTCACCGCAAGCCCCATTGGCTCCATGCAGCCTAATCCGTGGCCAATCACAGACTGCAAAGCCAGTGGTCTGAGGAGAAAAGGGATGGTGATTGGACAGGCTGGCTGCTACTCCAAGCCTCTCCACCCCTGGTGCCTGGAGGTCTGTTCCTCAGATGACCTCCCCCCTCCCTGTGCCTGCCTGTGTTAGGCAGTGGGTCACCAACTGGCTGTGGTCACGTTTCAAATGCCCAAACCATCTGAATGCGATCCAAACTGACCGAACTGTTTGGTCGTTTTGGAGTTCAGAATGAGGTTCGGTTCAGTTCAGGTTCTGTTGTCCGAGCAGGCTGAGTTCAGGCCAAACTCTGAACTTCCAAACCGCGTTCGCCGATCCCTACTTCTGCCATGCTCCTACCTACTTTCTCCTCTGTTCACAAGGAGAGCAGTTGCAGGTCTGCATATCAACCAAACACATCCCTTCGAGACCAGCATCCCCAATACCTACACCGTATCCCTGGCAGCCAAATGCCTGACCAAAGCAACAGGCCTTTTTTATAATTGTGGCCAGTTTCAGGACTGCATTTCCAACAAACTAGGCCCATCAAGACCAGTATCCCTCGTACCTACACTGTATTCCCAGTAGCCAAATGCCTGTCCAAAGAAACAGGCCTTTAAAAAAAAAAAGTTTGGCCAATTTCAGGGCTGCATTGCTACCAAACCAGGCCCATTGAGACCAGCATCCCCCGTACCTACACCGTATCCCCAGAAGACAAATACCCATCCAAAGACACAGGCCTTTTTTTAAAGTTTGGCCAGTTGTAGGTCTCTGTTGCCACCAAACCAGCCCCATCAAAATTTAAACAACGCATTTCTGTTTCTCAACAAAACCCCAGGCAAGATGCTCAGAAGCACATAGTCACAAGCAGAGAGGTCAGAAACTACTTTCCAGCAGGAAGCAGCAGTGAAACAGTGAAGTGACCATTTTAAAAAAGAGTAGCCATGACCAGTAGACCCACAAATTTACAAAATGGCCTCTCTACTTAGGCTTGGCAGGGGAGAAAGAAATCATCAATGCATCATGAAAACACAGAGCAAGCAAAGAAAACCATCTTAAGGCAACAATGTTATGTGCAGTCCTTAGCACACCATAAAAGCAGCAGTGAAGATTTCCACTTGTCCCGCAAAACATGCTACACAGCTCTGTTGCAATGTAAGAGGTAATTTCTGCTGCAACTAAACACAGAGCATTTATGCAAGGACTAGCCATTAGTGAAAAAGCCTGACACAACATCCCACCAAACTGAAAAGGGTGGGGCCATTTTAAAATTCAAGGAACAATCCAGCAAAGATTTGGAAACCCTTCCATCCAAGCCCCTAGGTCGCCCACCCATAAGACATAAAGCAGACAGTTTACAAACATCCAAGAAAGAGACCAAGAAAGAGAATGTTTGTCAAAAACATCCAAGAAAGGGACCAATTTTAACCAGGTGTAGCCATGGCCAGTGGGGGCCCCAGAAAATGGCCACAGCCTTTGCACATGCTTAAGGGGTTTGGGAGAGGAGCGGGGGAAGCCAGCGTGCACATGCAAACACGAACACAGAACAAGCAAAAGCAAATCATATCTTAAACCAACTGAACCATATTATGTGAAGTCTTAGCACACCACAAAAGCAGCAGCAAGAAATTCCAGATCTTAAACCAACTGAACCATATTATGTGAAGTCTTAGCACACCACAAAAGCAGCAATGAGGAATTCCACTTGTCCCCCAAAACATGCTTCACTGTTACAGATCTGTTGAAGCCCCATTTTCCCCAGCAGCCACTTTAACCCCCAGCCCCATTTTCATCGGTGTCTCCTAGCAGGCCCATTCCCCCCTTATCCCAGCCTCATTTTCACCAGTGTCTCCGAGCAAAATAACTAAAAATAACTAATTCACCAATGGGGATGTGTCCAATACAGGTCCAGCAACAGCGTGAGGGGTAACAAAGCCACAAACAAGCCAGGCCAATCAGCAGCAAGGCCATCCAGAACTCTCTCTCCATCAAAATGGCACAGATCACCAGCACACCAAGAGGAGAGCTCGCTTTTAACCCTATCCTAGGGGATAGGGTACAGGCAGGCAGTCTTGAGCCCTCAGCAGTATCAGCTGTGCACACAATGCCTGGGCGTTTGGGTCTGCAGTCCAGACAGCATCTTCCACAGCAGTCCATAGGGATCTGGGGAACTCTGCCCCCACTGATGGGAAAAGAAAAGTGCTTTTACCCATTCAGGCAGCATGGGCGGTAAGCCCAGCTGCCCTCCTTAGAGCAGGCTCAGCAGGAGGCATTGGCCCCCACCCTCTCAGCTCCTCCTCCTCCCTGAGGCCTCCAGCTCCTGCCTGCACATGTGCCCAGGGAGGCAAAACAACAACACTAAGCACTCAGCTGTTTGCTGAACATGGAGGACTTGGAGCAACTCTGGAGTGGATTGTTGGCTCCTCACCCCCACTCCCCTGGTGCCTTCGGGACTCAGGTTAGGTTCCCCCCGCCCATTCTTTTTAAAAGCATGAAGAGCGTGCAGAGGGGCAATCAGGCCAGGAGGGGCATGCCCCTGGTTCCCTGAAATGCGCACCGCCCCTGCTTTTAAATAATAATAATAGTTCGGTGCCACATTGCTTGTAGTTCTGCCTGCTGCTTGGTTGGAACTTGTCACCATGAAGCCAAAGGGATCTCTCTGCCTGGCTCCACTTCCCCTTGCCTGGTCTGTTCAAGTTATCAGTGCCACAGTACCAATGCCATGCCAAGACTAGAGCGTGTGTGTGTGTGTGGTTTCTTTCTTGTGGATGTTATGATTTTGTCTTCTGGGTGGGCTGGCTGGCTTTTGGTGGGATTTTTTTTCCTCCATGCAGTTGCAGACTGTTTTGCAGGGGTGTGTGTGTGTGTTTTCTAGGCTGTGGTATTGCACAACAGAGCCTAATTGTAAAGTGTAACTTATAGTATTCTCCAACTGCTTGGCACCATGAGCCCAGATTTGGACCTCTCTGCCTGGCTCCACTTCCCTTTGCCTGGTCTCTTAAAGTTACAAGTGCCATAGTACCAATGCCATACCAAGAAGGCATGCCCTTGGGGTGTGTGAATGTCTGGATTTTTTTAATTTTGTGACTGCTGGGCTTACTGGATTTTGGTGGGATTTATTTCTCCATGCAATTGCACACTGTTTTGCAGGGTTCTTGTATTCTTCTTGAGCGAATGTCCTATTCTTGCTAGCTTGTGTTTTTGTGCACTGCCCGGTTGGCATAATGACGGAAGTGGGTGCACTCACTGCTGATGGTGGGCTATGCTGTGGGATACACTACTGTTGGTTTTCTTTTTATTAATTATTTCTGCATGCAGTTGCACTTTTATGGCATTGTCTTTTGGAGTGATTGTCCCTGTTTTTCTGGGTAGTGCTTTGGCTGTAGGTTCAAGAACTTTACCAAGATGTGACCAGGCAGGACACTGGGGGAATACTTTCTAGTTTCTTTCTGGTTAATATAGTGTGAGGGGAGGGAGTAGGAGGGATGAAGGGCTGCATGTGTTGTTGTGTACCCCGACTGGCTAGGCAATTAAGGAGGAGGGAGGAAGGGGTGGATGTCTATTGTGCACCCATATTGGCTAGGCAATTAAACAGCTGCAGCTGCTGCACATGGCAACACCTGCTGAGGCATTGATTTGGCACCGAATAGTTCCAAAATTCCTGACGTTTCCTGAGGTCCAGAATTCCGAGTCCAAATTCCGAAACTTCAGAAACAATGCCGAAGGGCTGCTGAGTACTTGGGCCAATTACTCAGAATTTCAGAATTTGGCCCAAGCACTTGGAAGTACTATTTGGTACAGACCTATTATAAACACATACTGCAATAAACCCCAGTCTTGTGCATGGGCTAGGTAATGGGTACCTAGTTGTACCCTGGTGCTTGATGCACAGCATGTTGTGGGGATGCTATCTCACAAGGACGTTCCTGGGAATTTATGGTGGCCAGTCAGGTTCTTGCAGTGATTTGGAATGTCCTTTGACACTTATAATCATCCCTGAAGCAATAATGTCACTTTCTCTTCCTGTATGCCTAACACAGGACCACTAATTGTCACCATTAAATGAGTGAGAGAGTGGCAGTTTTCCAGGATGGAGTAGTAACTGTGATAATGAGTGTCTGGCTCTTAGATACAATCTAAGGGCCGGATGATGATAAAAGCTCACCAGTACAGTATAAATTGGTGTATATATGAAATTAGCACTATGAAGGCTCATTTCAGGTCCTTGTTATATTGTAGGACATCTGAGCCCCAGCAGGGGATGGCTGATGTGCTGATAATGCCTGAGGAGGTAAAACTTACCTGAATCATTGACACAGAAGTGGCCATGAGCAGCTTGAGTGACTCAGCTGGATTCCTAATGTCTTTGAAATACGGGATTATGACTCGATGGTAATGACAAACCAAACCAAACAGAACATAACAAACACAAAAGCAACTTTTGTCAAAGAAGTCTGGATTAAAACAATGAAGAAAGCAACACTTCTCTTCTTGTTTTAGTTAAAAGCAAGTAATGGATCTCCCCCCACCCCCTTCAGTTGGAAGGAAACTTTGTCCCCCCTCCCCTTTAGAAGGAGGGGGGCAAGGCTTCTGTGGAATGGAGAGTGCAGGGAGAGAAGCGCGCCTTGGGTAATTGCTTAGCAACCCTCTGACTGTGCATGGTGTGAAGGGAACCCAAAGCTTCTCAGGGGCCATTTTATGGCTGCACTATGCTCTCAGTCCAGCACTTTGATCCCTCCCAGGGGACTGGAATGTAGACAACACCACACATAGGAGAGATGTGGTCCCAGGGTGAGGATTAGTGCCCTCTCCCTTGTTCACTGGGCCTTCAAGTAGAGGACCCTGTCAGCACCCTACTGTCTCTCAAGTGAGGCATCTTGGAGATATAGGGAGGAAGGCCATGTCCTGTGGTGGGACTGGTGGAACTTGAGCCTTCTTACCGTAAGTAAACAGTGGTTATGCACTGCACCCATATTTGGGGGGGGGAGGGGGCACTTTACAGACCATTTGGTTTGTTTAATAAAGTGTGGCCTTTTATAACTTGCTGTGACAGAGTGGAGCCACAATAGGGCTATGGGCCCTTTAAGACTGAGGCCATTTTTAGATGAGCGCAGCGGCACCCACCCTTGTTTTCCAAAAGACCCGGCAGCCCGATTTACACGTGACGCCAACGCTGCCGCTGAATACGCACACGTGCGGGCGATGCGCATCCATTTCTGGCCGCGTATGAACGGCCTCGATCACCGACCCAGTCAGTTCGCGGCTGGAAATGGATGCGCATCGCCCGTGCATGCGTGTATTCGGTGGCGGCATCACGTGTAAATCGGGTTGCCGGGTCTTTTGGAAAACAAGCACGGGTGCCGCCGCACACGTCTAAAAACGGCCTCAGAGTGGGCTTCAATTCAAAATCAACAATTCAAAATCAACAAAATCTACAAAATCAACAGAAGATATAAAAATACAAAACAGGAATAAACATCCAACATATAATAAACGTATTAAACTATTCATATAAATTTGACATAATAAAAAACATAATAAATAAAATATTTCTTTCACAAAAACTAAGACCAATCCTTATTTAAAAGCAACATTGGATAACGGGTTCTTATAGCAGCAGGTTTAACAGCAAACAATGCTAACCTATTCATAATCTCTTCAAAAAACAGTTATTAAAAATTCAATGACCCACCTTGAAAGAAAATCCAGGACCAAGATTGGCTGGGGGAACGGGAGTGGGGAGGAAACCACAGCAGCAAGGAGAGTGGGGATGGACACTAGTGGCAGGCAGTGCGGGGTTGGGAGATGAAGCTGGAGGCAGTGGTCTAAAGCAGCCAAGGGTGCAATCCTGACAGGTGGAGCGGGCCCAATCCCAGTGATAACAGAGGCACAGACAGCCAGAACAAGCAGCAGGATGGGACATGGCAGGGGGTGTGACACAGTTGCACTGTGACGTCCACTGCACCAGGACCGTCTCTGCCAGTGGGCTACCACAACCACTCCAGGTGCCTCCTGAAAACTATCTAAGACCCTTCCAGGATCCACTGAAAAGGGTGAGGTAAAAATTCAACCAGCCAACCACTTACCCTTTTGTGACAGAAATTCCCAAAACTATGTTGAGAAAAAAACAACACACATGCAATAACAAAAAGTTGAATTTATTCAAATTTTCTGCAGCATTAATCTTTAGATTGCATACATTTTAGAATGGTTCTGATTTAAAAAAATAAATAAATACATTAGGTTGCCTAATTCCTGAGGCTCTGCCCATAATATTCACACTGTATGATTTTTGGACAGGCTGCCTGTGATTTACCATCTTTTAATGTTGCCAAGCTAACCCTTCCACTGCACGTAATGGCCTGATTAAGAAATCAGCAACCTACTGACACAGGGTAAGGCCACATGAGACACTAACCCATAATGGGCAACCTTACCCCACTTTAGCCCGCAATGCAGCTGAACATCAGCCTGGCACCACCAGACGTTTGCCCACCCCCGCCCCAGGATGGGCAGCAGGTTGTTTATGCAATGCTTCCTCCAGGCAAGATCGGCGACGCATTGTGGGCTACTGTTGTCCCTGCTGGGCCAACGTGGGGTAATGGGCCATCTCCCATCTGATTGGCCCATGCAGCCCTGCTGATCAGCTGTTTAGCACGTCGGGAGAGCGTGTAATTTCCCCTGAATCCCCTTCCCCCAAACAGCTATTTAGCGGGCAGGGAGAGCAGGCACATTCCTCTGGGCCCCCTCCCCCAATAAGCTGTTTAGGAGGTGGGGAGAGCACGTACATTCCTCTGAGCACCTCCTTCCACAATCTGCTCTTTAGCAGGTGGGGAGAGTGCACTCTCTCCTTCACCCCTGATCAGCTGTTTAGCAGGTGTGGAGAGCATGCACACTAGGGATGTGCAAACACCGGGGGGGTTCAGTGTTTGGCCCGTTTGGGGTTCGGCTGAACCCGAAACCGTTTGGTTTGACCTGAACAGGTTCAGAGAGGCCAAACCCTTTTGGGCGGGGGGGGGG